>CM040439.1:63004196-63306505 GCA_022702705.1 Papilionanthe hookeriana x Papilionanthe teres | reverse complement strand
GTGAGGTTGGAATTGGCGTTAGGACTCAGATCGAGTTCCTATGGGACCACCTGGACCTTAGGATAGCCTCGTCGTGCATTTTCTGCACCACCGAGCACAAATTCCTCGAGCCACGGCCTCGATGTCTTCAAATTCTCTGCAGCCGATCGAGATCAGGGCCGGAATGCCAGAACGAGCGACGTCGAGTCAGAATTTCAGAAAATGTCGGATTTGACGCACTTTCGACGCGATCGAAGAAGAGGTTGCCCGAGCGACCTCGGATGAGGAAACGGACTGCGCCGTTGCGTCCGGAACGTCGTTTCCACTAAAATTAATATTTAATTTGCGAGGATCGCATCTGAGGAGCGGAAATTGCGATTTTGAGGCTTATTTTAATAAAATTAATAATATATATATATATATATATATATTAAACTTATTTATTCTATCTAGCCCTAATCCCTACCCATTCGACAGGGCGCTCTCTCTCGCTCGTTCGATGGGGCTCCCGTTCCACTGCTTCTCCCGCGCTAGAGCGCCTCTTCCTTGTAGCCGTTGCTCTCTCGAGCCTCGCGTGGTTCTCCCCATACCTTCTCGAGTATTATCTGCGGCGAGGTCACCTCGCGTGTCTGGCTGCTCGATCCCTGCTCCTGCTGCCGAGCTTCGGCTCTCGGTTGCGACGCTTTGTCGCCTTCTTCCTGCCCTTCCCCCACTTGCGTCTCACTTGAGGTAAGGAGCGGCTCTTCTCCTTCTCCTCTGCCTATAAATGCCCCATTTGGGGTGAGATTTAGGGCTGGCCGATTTTACCTGGAGAAGGGGAGGTGCTGCTGGGTTGAACTTTGACCTTACTGCTTTGCTTGTGTGCTCTACGTTGGTCGGTAACCTCTTTTCTCTCCTTTATTTTTCTGGGTTTGGCCTAAGATGGTTGTGGTTTGTGGCTCTGACTTGTCTTTCCCTGCTTGGTTGTTCGGCTAAGCATTTATGTGCCATGGAACTTGATATCTATTTGCCTAAATGATAATATCTTGCTGCCCCTCCCTAGTTGCATGCTAGTATGTTCTTAAATTAAGGTTTGGGGGTGTTTTATTGCTTGAAGCATGCTAAGAATAAAAATGTGAGTCTATTCTGAAATATAGGTTTTGGTTACTTGCTTGAAAAGGTGGAAATAGGACATTGCATTGGCTTCTCTCTCTCTTTTATATCATTTGAAGCATGGAAGATGTGTTTAAGGCAAAGTATTAGCATTCCTTTAGTATGTTGGGGCATGCATTCTAAGCCCCTTTTTCTTACTTTCTCTCTAGCATAAGTTATAAAAGAATTTATTTAACTTTATGGCACACATGTGTGGGGGGCTCGGTTTCGTTCCTTATGGTTTTCTTTATCAAAGTGGCATGTTAGTATGGGTTCATATGAATGTCAGGAGCCCCTTCTTTCATTTCTCTGTTTCAGTTACATGGTGGCTGCCTCTGTGCACCTACTTTGGGGGCTCGGTTTTCTGTTTTGCTCCTCTTGCAGCTAGCCCCTTTGCACTTGATTTGGGGGCTCGGTTTTCTATTTTGTTGCTCTTGCACGTTTGCTCCTGTACTCCTGCTTTGGGGGCTCGGTTTTCGTTTTGTTGCTTCTTTGCCGTGCTGCTCCTGTGCACCTACTTTGGGGGTTCGGTTTTCGTTTTTCTGCTCTTGCGGTACTCCATTGCACTTGATGTTGGGGCTCGGTTTTGGTCCTGCTTGTTCTGCGGCCTCCCAGTGCGAGCCTTTGAATGGCTCGGGTTTGGGTCTCTCCTAGGCTCGGGTTTGTGCTTCTTTTAAAGTTTGTAGGTGGGTTGAATTGCTTGGATTACTTTATAGATTCATTCACTATGCATTTGTGATGAATTTGAATTAGTATGGGTGGTTTGTTGGGGCTTGCCCGTGAGCCTCGTTGTGGTGATTTGGATTGTCGGGGCCTTACCTCTTCTTGCCCCTTTATTGTACCTAAGGTAGTGAGCCTTTGTTCATGTTTTAGCCACGGCCGAGAGCGCTTATTGGGGTGATTATTGTGATGGTGGGCTTTCTTTCTTTGCTTCACTTGTACGTGGAATCGATTTAATGAATTTGGAAGAGGCTACTAGAACTACTTGTGGGGAATAAATTGAGTCGCGACATTTGAAATATGTCTTGGAAGTTTTATTTGGTGGAATTGATCTTAGTTTGGTGGGCTATGAGCACTGTCGAATTCTCTTTCTTATGTATTAAAAGTTTGCGAGTTCACTATTCTTGTAAGCTAGAGTCCGAGCCAGTGGGAGAACGTACGGGGGAGTTTGTGTTTCGGGAATTAAAAAATCAGCGTGGGAACTTGGGTTTGAAGGATTCAGAGCGGTGACCGGAGTCGGGACTTGGTCGATGTCTTCATCTTTTTGTCGTGCTTTTACGAGCATTGTTTGGGAAAAGGGGTGTGTTCGCACGGAGTCTCAGTCCTCATCCTCTTCGAGAGCGTTGTGGTGCCTTTAGGTCCTTTTTCCAGGACATGTGAGGTCGATCGGGAGTTCAGGGTGACTTACGTGTTTTCTGATTATTGGAAATCGACTCGTTTCTTTTCGAAATTGTGTTAAGTGGCCATTTCCGTCCTCCTTTCATCGATCTCTCGTCCATGGTTTCACTTGTTTCTTGGCTCCAAGCACTACCTACGGGGGACGTGTAGGTGTGCGTATATCACCTCCTTGGGTTATATATGGGGTCATCAACGAGTACGTGAGTGTGGTGAGGACGTGGATGAGGCTGCAAAGTGAGAAAAATTACGAGAATCGTAGAATGGGGCCGCGACTCGGAGACTGCAGTGAGAGTAGAGCGGGAATCACGGAGCCGTTCGGCCAGTCATTGGGGTTCTCTACTGCAGACGTCCCAATGTTCGTAGGCACAGTCACATTAGGATAGTCGGCACGTGAGTCGAAACGTTTTAAAACAAAAAAAAACACATATGTTTGAAAAATACAAAATTACCTCAACTTCTTCATGTACCTACTTACCTACTGATCTTTAACTGCATGCAAAGCAAAAATGAAATGTGTGAAAATTTATAAAGGTCGCGGTTAGTCTATTCGAGTCGGGTTAGGACTGCATACACGGAAAGTCGGTCTAGTAGTCGGCACTCAAGTCCGGACATTAGCAGAGCTCGGAGTCAAAACTACCGCCGTGCTTAAGGGTCTTTTCTTTCGGAGGCCGTGAACTTTCTTATGGTTCGTCAATGAGTTTAGCGGGTCGTCTGTGGGTTTCTCGCGGTGTTTTTTGCGGTTTTCTACGGTTTGTTTTATTCTCGTTTGTGAACTTCTCGGAGTTTCTACGGACGTTTCTTTCTTTCTTTCCGACTTTCTTGAATTTTCTTCGTGATTTTCCTCGCTTTCATCGTCGTTTTCCTTCGTTTTTCTTGTTGAGTTTTCGAGCTCTTTTCTTTTGTACTGCATGACGTACTCTTGTTTGGCTACGTTGTTTTCACTTACTACTTACTACTCCTGCTCTTTTAGTACTTAATAAATCTGCTATGCGGAAATAAGAAAAATAAAAAAAAATATAGTAATAAACAGATAATAGCGCGCCGAGGATAAGTAAAGCATACGGTACTCCTGTGATGCGATCTTTCTTTCACTTCTTGTTATACCTGCATGTTCTACTTCTGCACATCTCCTCATATGTGGCTGCAGAATATTTCTTTCGGTACATTATACTTCGACTTAGCATGTTTTACAGCTTCATGTATTTCTCTCGCTTAGCACGTTTTACGTTTCTCGTCTTTCTCTCGATTCGGCGTGTTTCTACTGTTATAGCGTATTCTTCTGCATCAAGCTTAGTATACTCTTGTTTAGCATGACATATCTCTTGTTGTGCGCGAGGTGCGTGCGTGAATTCGGCTCGGGACCAGATCTGAATTTCCACTTTCACTCCGTGTTTTCCGGGTTTGATTTCTTGTCAGCGCAGGTCGCCAGAACCTCCCTCTTTCGTGCCTTCCTCTTAATTTTCCGAATTGAACGAGCGTCGCTAATAAATCCAAAGTTAAAACGAAATAAGTTAAAACATTAAGACGATAATAATAAAGGGTTACAGGTTCGTAAGAACGACGCTTTGTTGGTTTTAGTTTTCCATTTGAAAGTACGAGGTAGGCACGTAGCTAACACTTGGAGCTTTTTCTCGGCGATGATTAGAATGGCGTCCGCTGAAAGTTGATTTTCTCGTTCGACGAGAACCTCCCCAAACGAATTTGTGCTCCACCGGGGAGCGATGATAAAGTTTGGCAGAAGCTTCGACGAGGTCGAAGTCGTACTTGGAAAAGCACCGTATATAGTCATGAAGCGCTCAACGTCGGAGGTCGCCGAGCACTGCGGCCAGAATACGATTTGAATGAAGATCTTGATTTTCCCGCGATTAAGAGGCGAGGACCGGGAGTGCTCTGCTTAAGCTGTTGCCCCGATGTCTGCTAAGTCCGTTGTCCACGTCCTGAGGAGGATCGTTACCACTTACCTCCAGCCGGATTCGCAATCACCGCACTGACCATGCACCGTCTATGCAAAAGGAAAAGAGATCTTGTTCGAAAGGAATTCCGTAGATTTGTTCGCTTCGGCACAGTCGGTGTTCGAAGTTGGTTCCGGATCGCAAGCCCTTCCAGTTAGCCAAGGCACGGAGGAAGGGCAAGACGAAGGATTCCGAAGCCGCAAAGAGATTGACTTCAGTTGGGCCGACCTCTCAATAGGAAGAGGATATAGAGTTTGGAACCCTCTCACCTCCTCGAAAGGAGTAGGTTTCGACCATTGTACGTTCCTACGGAGAGAGAGAGTCTTCGTAGGATTCTTCTTGCTTCTACCACGACCTCGTGTCCGACGAGTTACGGCAGGGAAACGTGTTTACACATCTATACCGTTTCGGACGTTGCTGCGACGAGTTCGAAGCTCGTGATCGCCGAGTCGATTAAGTCTCGCATCAGGTCCAGAAGGTGTTACTCATCTGCTTAGTAATGAAGAACTTCAAGAAGAATAATGGAAAGAGATCGCTTTCCATAGTGTCGGGTTCACACTTTAGGGACCATACCCACCTTTCGACGCGGCGATGGCATTACAGAGACACCCAGTCTCGAGGCATCGACGCAGAGAAGAAAGTTTGGATACACTAAAGCCGCGGGACCGATGCTTTTGAAAGGATCGCGGGAGTGTTCGCCTGAAATGGAATATAAGTCGATATTCGGTTGCTTCTACTTACGGCTGCTTCGAAGCATTGCTACGGGAAATATTCCGAAGTGCCGATCGATCTTAAGACGAGTTAAAGGGAAGAAAGTCGATGATAAGGCGAAGAAACTCGGGGTTGAGATCACAGGGTTAGCAAAGAGCGAGGAGTAAGTTTCGATGGCGAAGATTGTGACTGTCGGACTCCATGGATGAAGAATTCTCGAGGTTAATGTTGTTGAAACCCGAGGCTACGTCGTACTGCACGTGATGCTCCGTCTGTTGAGGAGAACACGGCGGATGGTGGCGAAGGTCTTCACGGCGAAGGATGAAGTTATTAGCGCGTCTCGAGAAGAGAATTGAAGAAATGATGGCCGTCGTGGTTGCCGCACGGGGACGGTCGCACTCGCGGCCAAGTAGCGTCACGAAATAAATCGGCGGAGATTGTCGATATCACCTAGATGAAAGAAGGAAGTTGCTTCTACAACCGAGATGAGCGTCGAAGAAGGACTCGACTCTGAATATGGTGCTCGAAAAAGACATTAAGCGGTTGGTTCGAGCGACGAAGTAAAGGAAGCGCTTAGCCGATCGAAAGGGGCGCGTCGATTTCGAGGGTAGACCTGCCGGAGGAGTTTGATGTCGTCCCGTATCCTGAGGTTTCGTTCCACCGAGCCTTTAAGACTTTCGATGGAACGGGCGACCCCGTCGGCATGTTGCACACTTCGAGCAGAGCTGTGCAGCGCGAGGGGTAGTGAGGGCATTACTTTCCGTCGGTTCGTGAGCGATCTTTCGGGGATTGCATTTGATTGGTACGCGGAAGTGCCGAGATGGGTCGATAAAGACGTTCGCGAGTTGGAAAATTTGTTCGTGAAGAGATTCGCCGGAGTACACCACCACATCACTATTGGAGATCTTATAATGGAGCGCCAGAAACCTACAGAGACTCTGGTAGAGTATATTCTACGGTGGAGAAAGCTGGAGCATGAAATGCGAGCCCGATTGCGGGAGCGACATGCGATTGAGGTGCTTACTCGAAGCATCGATGGTCGATAGCTTTCGTCGTCAAGGACTCGCCGTCGAGTCGTTTGAGAGGCTGCTCGATAGCGCCGTGGTTTGCGAGGAGATTAAGCATACGGAATCCGGGAAAAGGCGAAAAGCCCGAACGAGTAAAAGCATTCGAGCGAAGTACGGAGTAGTGGCGACGGTTGACAAGGCGAGCGGCCCATGCGGATTCGGGTCGGCCGTCACGCCGATGCGTGCGGCGGCCACGGTAGTACGTGCGGCGGCCAGCGGCGATGCGTTCGGCATTTTCGGCGGTACGATCGGCGGGTCGGCGGCGGTTCCGGCAAAGGCCTTACAGGAGAAGATAGAGGACGGAGTTCCGTCGATGAAGGCCCGACTCGACGAGGGTGTATTCGTTCGGGGATGACGCGGTGGCGAAGATGTTCGAAATTTGATCGAAGCCGAGAGTCGGATTGTACGAGCCGAAGAAGCCGAGAGGAGGTGGATAAGAAAGATCATCACGTATTGTCGTGTACCAGAGTTCTCGGCCACACTGTAGAAAAGCATGTTTCGAGCTGAAGATTGGCTCGAGAGGAATTATAAAGAAGGGAATATTGTTATTCGAAAGAATATTTGAAAGAACGCAGAAAAAGGTTACGTAAATGTAATCTCGGACGAGCATGTTCACATAGTGGAATCGCATCCGGTGGATGGAAGATGGAACACGGCTCGGACCGGATCGTCCGAAGGATCCCGAATCGAGGTTCGGGCCGCGTCGGCACGAGCTTCGGTTCGGAGCTGCACGGCACCTTGCCCGGCCGACGATCGTCGTTACGCCGGAGAAGTCGCCGCGACGGAAAATGAAAGCGAAGAAGAAGATGGATGAAACGAAGACCGATAGCGCGAGGGTAGGATAGGAGGCATGCTCCTGTTAGATTAGTTGTCTCGGATTTGGGGGAGAAATTCCTCGAACCCACGACTTTGTACGACTACCTCTTCGTCCCTTTAGGACGTTTTGAATTTAACGATTTTGATTACGGTTATGTTCGGTTGTCTCTCTTAACGATATAAGCGATCGTAACCGATTTAACCCGATTTCGATTCACAAACGATCGCTCGAGTCATACGAAATTAGATGAACTTGTCGATGAAAGTGAAGATGTCGACGACACCGGCCACGATAGTTCGGGAAGCGACGAACCGGTTCTCGAATGTAAAGGCACGCCGAGTGCCATCAAGTTGGACTTGTCGATTCGGATCCGACAGGAAGAATCGGCCATCGGCGTCGGAAGAGATAACGAGAGGTGTATCTAAGAAGAGGAAAAGTATTACCCTCGGGGACAGCCCCAGATGGATAAAGGAAAGCGAACGGTTACTCGAGAGGAGTCACCCGTGCAATGGAAGAAACACATGCCGAGAGGAAGCCATAAGCTCGAGCGAAGTGGATTACTGACGTACTAGCTCATCTTAGGAAGTTGCCGGCCGGCCGAGCATTTACGACGCTACGATCTGTCGAAGGAGATGAGAGAATCTCGATCGAAGCGCTTACTTGATCCGGAAATTTGCTTAGTGCGGTTAGGTAGCACATCCTCGGATGAAGTTTGTTCGTTGAAGGAACGATACTGAGGTGACTTTCACCGTGAAGATCTGCTTACTTGGTGCTTACGAAGCGCAACCGCCCTCTCTACATTTCGGTCGGCGTCAACCGGTTCGTGCTTTCCGAGTTTTGGTGGATCCGGGAGCATCCATCAGCATATTGAGTCTACGGACGTTAATATACTTGGACATCGATGTGGAAGAACTCTCTAGTAGATAAAATGATGTTAAGGGGATTAACTGAGAAAGGAGAAAGAGCTCTTGAGTTCGATAACGCTACTTATGAAGGTTGGTGACTTAGTAACAACAGTGAAATTACATATCATCGAAGGCGACACTTCGTTCAACGCCCTACTGGCAGCGCAGTGGATTCGCGAGCATAATATGGTTCCGTCGTCGTTGCGCCGGTATATCGAATACTACGAGGATGGTCGAGAACATTGCATAAAAGGAGATCTGCGGACATTTTCGATACACGAGGTAGGCATTCATGAAGACGCCGTCTACTACGCGCCTCAGGGAAGACCGTCTTGTCCAGGAGATGTCATGTCGAACAAGGTTGAAGATTCCGAAGGATCGCGGGGAGCAAAACCGGTCAGTTCGATTCAACGATATCCCGCCATTCCTGCAGCGACGAGAGGTGGAAGTTCTTTCAGCCCACGCATCCGAGGTCGAGGCCGGGGACGCGGGCGAGGAGAACCAACAATATTGTTGAACGGAAAAGGCCATTATCAGCATAGACATGGAAGAAGGTTCAGAAGAAGAAAAGTTCGTCGAAGATCTGATAATGATCAATCGAGAGGAAGCCTCGGTTCGAGATCTCTCTCGAGGAAAAGAGAAGAGTGAGTACGAGTCGATGTATGATCGGATCGGCCCTATGTTCGAAGCCATGACCTTAACCCCGACTTGCCCTCGGCGGGTTGGGAGCTTAGAGGTTAAGGAAGTTCATAGTGCGGGCATAGAAGCCGATCGAGTTCCGCCATGCTTCTCCTTCTTCTAGTTCGATATCCTTGTAAATTTGGATGAAAATGTTTACAATGAATTAATGGAATTACGCTTTTAGTTCTTTTCGACTTGTGTGTTCGAAAATTAATTCAGCGAGGATATGTGCGAAAACAAATGTCGAAGGATAAGTTGCGATCGTTTGAAAAGTTATGGAATACAAAGGGAAGAAGCTTAATTCGAAAGGAAGGTGCTCGGGTTTGGTACGATAGGACCAGGTCGATGATTCGGAATTTTGCGTGGTTATTCTTCTGAACGGATGAAGAATCTTCTGATGCTGAGAATAATTTTGAAGATTCTCCAGATAGATGATGCGCCACCGGGAATTCGGGAGGAAATCGAGTCGACGGTCGATGAGTTGAAAGAAATCGACCTTGGGACGGAAGAACGACCTCGACCTACGCTTTATAAGTTCTGCACGCGGCGCGAGAAGAATGCGAGGATTTGATTAAACTTTTGTCGGAATTCGAGATTGTTTAACATGGAGCTACGAAGAAATGCCGGGTTTGTCTCCGGATGTTGCGATCCACGAGTTTGGATTGGATCGAAGTATAACTCGGGTGAAGCGAAGCTCACAGGAGAATGTGCGCTTAAAATAGAGCGACGAGTCGTCGCCGAGGTGAAGAAGGCTAATCGGCGCTAACTTTGTGCGGGAGGAGCGATACCGCGTGGTTAGCTAATGTCGTACATCTGTTAAGAAGAAGAACGGACAATCCGTGTATGTGTCGGCTTCGGGGACTTGAATAAAGCATGCTCGAAGGACGAGTTTCAATTACTGATACCGAAATTGATGGTGGACGTCGCGTCTTCGCACGAAGTTTTCTCTTTCGTGGATGGATCTTCGAGGTTACAGCGGGATCGAGATGGCTCAGGAGGATGCAACGCTACGACTTTCGGAACTCGATTGGAATCTCTTGCTACACGGTAATGCGGATTCGATTTGAAGAACGCCGAGACTGCTTACCGCGAACGACGATAGTAAGATCTTCGATGACCTCGTCCGTAACCAGGAGTTGAATGTTACGTGGACGGCACGATCATCGAAAGCGAGTAAAGGAGAAGCAATTTGTATGAACTTGAGAATTGTGTTTGAAGGATTACGGCGATATAGTCTCGAGATGAATCACTTGAAATGCGCGCTTGGCGTTACTCGGGAAATTTCAGGATTCGTTGTCGCGTCATCGGGGAATCGAAATCGATCCGGAGAAGATTAAAGCGATATTAGAAATCCTCCTCCCGAGGCCACGAAGCCGATTACGCTCTTTTCGAGGGAAGTTGGCATACTGTAAGACGCTTTATATCTAATCTGTCGGGTAGGTGTCGACCTTTTCGAATTTACTCCGAAAGGACGCTAAATTAGTTTGGGGAGAGCAGTGTCGACGAGCTTTCGAAGATATTAAGAAATGCTGACGACAGCCTCCCTTTTGTTTTAACGGCCACTATCCGGGTAGGTCGTTGATGCTTTTCTGTGCGGCTTTAGATGACTCCTCGGAGCCTTACTCGCCGAGTCGATGACGAGGGTAAAGAAAACGACTTTCTCTTATTTGAGTCGACGTCTCAATATCTGCTTAGAGAGTAAAATATCCTCTGATGAGAAACGTTATGCAAAGCTTTAGTTTTCGCCGCTCGGAAGACTTAGGCATTACATGTTGTCTCGTAAGGTCGGCTGATTTCGAAGGTTAATCCGTTCTGATATTTGATGACCGAACCGACACTTCCGGACGTTTAGCGAGGTGGTTAATGATATTATTGCGATTTGATATAATGTTCTTGCTCTCTTGGCGCTATCGAGTGGGCGGGTCTTGCGAGACTTTCTTGCGGCGCACCCGCTCTGGTGGGTCCCTCTCGACGACGATCTGCTCGGATGAACGGATAATGCGAGTAGAAGGCCCCGATGCTCGACGTTGGGAGATGTGCTTCGATGGAGCTTCGTCGGCCATAGGGGATAAAGGATCGGGGACGGTGACACCGGCAAGCCGGGAGTGGTTTGATGCTTCGTTACTACCGGATCGGGGAATGCGGGATTCTCTATCATTTGTCGAGCCCGCACCAGATAACGAAGCGGAATATGAAGAGTTAATCACGGGATTAGAGTTGACAGATTCCAATGGACGTAACGAACGTCGCCGATTCGTGGCGACTCTCGGCTTGTCGTTCGGCGAATAGTCGGACGGTACTGAAGTTCGAAGCCGAGACTAGCGGAATATCACGAGTACGCGATGAAGTTGTTGGAGCGGATCCCCGGTGTCTGTGTTCTACGGGGTCCCTCGAACGGACGATGCCGCGCGCGGACGCTTTAGCTAAACTTGCTGAGGAATTAGCATGTCATGCCGGAGGATTCAGTTGACATCATTGTCGTGCGGGACGTCGGGTTTTGTCTCGGATCGACCTCGACGGTTGCATAAGTTGGGAAATGAAGAAATAATAGGTCTGCGATTGCCGAAGATACGAAGGATTGGCGCCGGTGGTTCGTCGGCCTATACACGGACGGGAGCGTTGCCGAAGGATAAGTCGATGGCGCGTCGGATCAGAAAAGATCGATGTCGTATGCTCTCGATCGACGATGTTTTGTACGGAAGGTCCGTCGATCGGATGTGGGCTACGATGTACGAGCGAGGATAGAAGCGCGAGTATCGTCGAAAGTTCGCGGCTTGGATTGTGTGGTGCTCGCCGATCGGGGCGAAAATGAAGATGAAGATTAAAAGGCTCGGATATTATTGGCCGAGCAATGATGTACGATTGCATGGAAACGGCGAAGAGGTGTCACCGATGTCGGGTGCACGGGTGGTCTTGCATCGACCTCCGAATGTCTTCTACGCCGACGGTCGCGTCGTGGCCGTTCGAGTGTTGGGGCACGGATATAGTGGGTCGATGGACCCTCCATCTTCTAAAGGACAGCGATTCGTTCTCGCAGGCTACGGATTACTTCTCCCGTGGCGGAGACGAGTGCTGGTTACGAGAGGTTACTGACACGGCACGTTCTTGATTTTCGAAATCGGGTTGTCTGCCGTTTCGGTGTTCCGCTCGAATCATCTCAGATAATGGGTCCGCCTCGAAAGCACAAGGATTAACGAGCTTCGTCGGACGACACGGGATAGATTGGAGATACTCTACGATCTCCTGCACAGAGGCGAATGGCTCAGCAGAAGCGTTGACGAGACTGCGGTACGGATTTTGAAGAAGACACTTGAAGATAACGAGCGACGAGTGGCACGAAAAGCTGCTAGAAACGTGCAGGCATCTCGGACAACGATCGGGACGCCGACACGATCACGCCGTATCGCTCTTGTGTATGGGTCCGAAGCCGTTCTCCGTTGGAAGTTCGAGCTACCCTCGCTCGGAATCGTCGTCGCCAACGAGATTACTAACGAAGACAACGCCGAACTACGACTCGAAGAACTAGAAAGCGCTGAAGGAAGAAGGTTGCTCGCACGACGGAGAACTGGAACATTATCGAGCGAAGATGATTCGGAGCCCGCGACGAGTTGGTCCGCCGAGGTCGTTGAAGTTGGTGACCTCGTCACTTGTTCTTAGAAGACCTATTCTTGCACACGCAAAATAGGTGGAAAGTTTGAGCCGAGCTCAGGAAGGACCATGTTGTAGTAGAAAGTACGATACGGAGGATCGTACCGGACTAGTGGATTCCAGGCGGAAGACCCATGTTAGTCGTCCGATGGACGTTACCGAAGAAATACTACGCCGCGTGACGTGTCGAAGAGCGGGCCACGAGACGACACTAGTTCCTAGGAGTAGCTTTACGGCCGATGTCTAGGACTGGGTTCCAAAAATTTTTGTAATAATGAAATTTTAATAAAATGAATTTTCACAAGATAATAAAAATGTTAATGTTCTTCACTAAATGGTTTTCGTTATCTTTGTTAAATCTCGATTTCCTAAGTGAATTAAATAAATCTCACACCCGTAATGAATTAATTCATTTAATTATAAGTTGTTTTGTTATTGTTTGTTTTTGAATTTCGATGCTGGCGAGGTCCTTGTTTTTCGCGGGAGAATGATGGGTCGGAAAATTTGGTTCTCGCCTTTAAAGATGGCTTAAATCTAGCGTTGGATGAGAAGAAAGCCTTTGGAAGGCGGTGTGGTAAATCTTGACTTGGATTTCTCACGAGTCGATGTGGACTATGAGGGTTCACTCATGAAGTTAGTCCGACATTCGAAATGGCAAACATGAAATCACGTTGTCCGAGTCGATCCGCAGAAATTGGGGACGAGACGAGGTGGTACAGGAGGTTTCATCGATTCACACCTCACAGCTGAAGATAAAAGGATCTTGTCGATGGTTGCCAAGCCAGGAGGTGACCTACTCACCGCAGACACGAGACGAGTTCCGGATCCGCCACGGAGGCAGACATGGAAGAGGAATGCTTCTGCTGCCGAGCGCCGTAAGATCGAAGCATTCGAAGAAGACGAAGCCCGAAGAACGGCCCGCGAGCTCCACCAGTTCTTGAAGAAGAAGACTACGATCCGAAATGAAGGAAACGTCGGCTAGCTCGCCTGGCTGCCGAGACGAGCCGAGTACACTTCGAGCCGAGTGCTGCCGAGTCGACCGCTTGAAGAAATTTTCACGGGATGTCGAAGTGCGGCACGAGACTTTCCCGAACGAGTCGACACGTGTGGGAGCGTTCTCAGAGTGCCCGCAGTGTCACGTACTTCACTTAGAGGAATTTGGGACGTACGAGGCTTACGCAGCTTCCTCTCTGAGGAGGAGAGATGGGGAGCACCCCAGTGTGGAGCCCTACGTGCCGCGGTTTGTACGGCCTAGACGACGACAGATAATCCCAGATCATGTGATGGCTAAAATCAGGAAAGTCAGAAAATAAGAATTTGAACATTATGAAGAGATACGATCTAAGCCGTGAATATCTCTGGAAGGACTCGAGTTATACACGAATGTCTTCTCGGGAAGAGACCAGGAGGGAAATTCTACGTTGTGTGTACGAAGCTGCGACGACGAGGCGAGCGGGTCTCCTGAGGGAGAAGATGTACTCCGAGCCCAGAAAATGGAAGCGTGGCAAGGGCAGAATCACGATTCAGTGTGGTTGCTACTACAATTTCGCAAAGGACAGACAAAGGAATCCCCCGGGGATCCTACCATACGATGAGGTGGACGACATGCCGCCAGAAATAAAGAAGATGATCAAAAGGATGATAGAATGGCACGTCTTTGCACACGAGCTAGTATTCTAGCTAGTCTGCGTTATAAATATCTACAAGGAGGGCGACTGCATCCCGCCTCACATCGACCATCACGATTTCATTTGGCCTTCCTGCACGGTCTCGCTTCTCAGTGAAAGCGATATTCTCTTTGGAAGAGAGATACAGATCGTCGGACCAGGAGAATTCAGAAGTTCCGTGAAGATTCCGCTGCCAATCGGATCTGTCTTGGTCTTGAAAGGAAATGGAGCGGATGTTGGCTGCTTGCATCCGGGAGTCGGATATGAAAGAGTCTCGGTCGCTTTCGGGAGAATGGACGTAGACAAGCACGCATCTTACTACGAGCCGGACCCGGAAGCTGGAGGACCTCGTCCGTTACCGCTGTGACATAGCCGTACCTTTTGGCGTACGCGAGGGACTTTTGTTCGGAGCGTAGCACGATGGGTTGGCTTGTTCGCATGATGACTTCGGAAAACGGGTGTCTACTCGTTTTGTGTCGATGCGTCATTCGGCATACGAGCATTTCGATCTGCTTTCGGATGTATCGCGGATATTTTGGATGTGTTTTTCAACGAGACATCGGTTGTGCTCAAATTTTGAATCGGAATCGATGAAAATGTTCTCACTTGCGCGAGTCGGATACTTGCGTTGGAATATCTTCAGGTTGCGCTACGAATGAAAAGCCGCACGACCACGCGTTGATCGAAATTACAACGAACAAAGAACGAAACAAAAATGTACTAAAAAAATATGAAAATGAGAAAACAAGTAAAAATGCGAAAAATTGAAACAAAATTTGTAATATTAAGAAAACTTAAAGTGATGAAAAAATGATGAAATTTAAAGTGAAATTCGAGTTCGGCGTCTTTCGTGATCAAATTCCTGCGATCTCGACGTACTCTTCGCAGAGCTCCCGAGTTCTTTACTCCTCGCCATGAGTCTCGCGAGTTTCTCATCAACTCGTAAATTCTCCGCATAAATCTTCGTCGATTCTCTGCATAAATTCGTCATAGTCTCCATAATTTCGATAAATTTCGAGGTCGGTGCGGGGTCGTCCGATTCCTTTTTCCGCAATCTTCCGTAAATTTCCATAAATTTCAGGGTCGGTGCAGGGTCGTCCGATTCCTTTTTCCGCATTTTCCGTAAATTTCCATAAATTTCAGGGTCGGTGCAGGGTCGTCCGATTCCTTTTTCCGCATTTTCCGTAAATTTCCATAAACTTCCGGGTCGGTGCAGGGTCGTCCGATCCCTTTTCTCACTTCCTCCTAAATCGAAATTTTTCTCCGAAATTAAAATCAAAATTAAAACCCGAAATCGAAATTGGAATTGAAATTAAAATCGAAACTCAAATCAAATTGAAATTGAAAGAAAACAAAGTAAATCGAACCTGAATTTGAAATTTGAAAGCCTGAACTTTAAGTCGCGGCTCTCTTAATTGAGAGTTCCCTCTTTTCCCCGTGAAGCTACTCACTCTCTCTTTTCTTTTTCGTTCCTCGCGGCTCGTCCCGAGTATTTTACTTAGGCGAGCTTTGTGTTGGTTTGTTGATCTTCTCGGTCGGCACGATACGCGCGATGTACCTGTCCGGCGCACCACACCTATTGGGGGTCCATTTGTTGACCTCGTTTTTGTCGAGGTTTAGTTTTCTTCCTAGGATTTAGGGTTCTAGCTTTAGGAGCTTCCCTGACGATCTTAGATTCTTAGCAATAGGCCCACCTCATTTTTAGAATGCTCGAAACCACTTCGACACTCTTTTGGAATCCGGACGAAATTCACGACCTCAGCTTACGGCGAGTAGGTTGGAATTGGCGTTAGGACTCCGAGTTCGGTTCTATAGGACCATCGGACCTTAGGATAGCCTCGTGCACATTTTACGCGCACCAACGCGACAAATTCCTCGAGCCACGGCCTCGACGTCTTCAAATTCTCCGCAACCGATCAAGATCAGGGTCTAAATGCCAGGACGAGCGACGTCGAGTCAGAATTTCAGAATATGTCGGATTTGACGCACTTTCGACGTGATCGTCGACGAGGTTGCCCAAACGACCTCGGATGAGGAAACGGACTGCGCCGATGCGTCCGGAACGTCGTTTCCACCTAAAATTAATATTTAATTTGCGAGGATCACATGCCGGAGCGGAAATTGCGATTTTGGGCTTATTTTAATAAAATTAATAATATATATATATATATATATTAAACTAATTTATTCATCCTAAGCCACTAATCCTACCGCATTCGGCCAGTGGCTCTCTCTCGCTCGTTCGATGGGGCTCCGTTCCCTGCTTCTCCCGCGCTTGAGCGCGCCTCTTCCTTGTAGTCGTTGCTCTCTCGAGCCTCGCGTAGTTCTCCCCATACCTTCTCGAGTATTATCCTGTGCGAGGGTCACCTCGCGTGATCTGCTGCTCGATCCCTGCTTCGGCTCTTGGCTGCGACGCTTTGTCGCCTTCTTCCTGCCCTTCCCCCACTTGCGTCTCACTTGAGGTAAGGAGCGGCTCTTCTCCTTCTCCTCTGCTCTTATAAATGCCCCAATTTGGGGTGAGATTTAGAGGTTGGCCGATTTACTGGAGAAGGGGAGGAGTCTTCTTTGGGTTGAACTTTGACCTTCTTGCTTTGCTTGTGTGTCTCTGATAGTTTGTAACCTCTTTTCTCTCCTTTATTTTTCTCGGTTTGGCTTTAAGATGGGTTGTGGTTTGTGGCTACGGCTTGTCTTTCCCTGCTTGGTTGTTCGGCTAAGCATTTATGTGCCATGGAACTTGATATCTATTTGCCTAAATGATAATATCTTGCTGCCCCTCCCTAGTTGCATGCTAGTATGTTCTTAAATTAAGGTTTGGGGGTGTTTTATTGATTGAAGCATGCTAAGAATGAAAATGTGAGCCTATTCTGAAATATAGGTTTTGGTTACTTGCTTGAAAAGGTGGAAATAGGACATTGCATTGGCTTCTCTCTCTCTTTTATATCATTTGAAGCATGGAAGATGTGTTTAAGGCAAAGTATTAGCATTCCTTTAGTATGTTGGGGCATGCATTCTAAGCCCCTTTTCTTACTTTCTCTCTAGCATAAGTTATAAAAGAATTTATTTAACTTTATGGCACACATGTGTGGGGGCTCGGTTTCGCTCCTTATGGATTTCTTTATCAAAGTGGCATATTAGTATGGGTTCATATGAATGTCCAGAGCCCTTCTTTCATTTCTCCGTTTCGGTTACATGGTGGCTGCTCTGTGCACCTACTTTGGGGGCTCGGTTTTCGTTTTGCTCTTCTTGTGCACTAGCACTCTGCACTTGATTTGGGGGCTCGGTTTTCATTTTGTTGCTCTTGCAGTTGCTCCCTGTACACCTACTTTGGGGGCTCGATTTTCTGTTTTGTTGCTCTTGCAGCTGCCCCCTGTGCACCTACTTTGGGGGCTCGGTTTTCTGTTTTGCTCCTCTTGCAGCTAGCCCCTTTGCACTTGATTTGGGGGCTCGGTTTTCTGTTTTGTTGCTCTTGCGGTACTGCTCTGCTGCACTCTTTGGGGCTCGGTTTTTGTTTTGTTGCTCTTGCATGTGCTCCTTGTGCACCTACTTTGGGGGTTCGATTTTTTGTTTCTTTGCTCTTACAAGTTGCTCCGTTGCACTTGATGTTGGGGCTCGGTTTTGGTCCTCGTTCGTTCCTGCGGCCTCCCGGCGTGTGACCTTTGAATGGCTCGGGTTTGGGTCTCTCCTGGGCTCGAGTTTGTGCTTCTTTTAGGCTGTAGGTGGGCTGAATTGCTTGGTTACTTTATAGATTCATTCCTATGCATTTGTGATGAATTTGAATTAGTATGGGTGGTTTGTTGGGGCTTGGTCGTGAGCCTCATTGCGGTGATTTGGATTGTCGGGGCCTTACCTCTTGCTGCCCCTTTATTGTACCTAAGGCCGTGAGCCTTTGTTCATGTTTTTAGCCCTGGCTGAGAGCCTTATTGGGGTGATTATTGTGATGGTGGCTTTGCTCTTTGCTTCACTTGTCTGTGGAATCGATTTAATGAATTTGGAAGAGCTTCTGCAGACTGCTTGTGGGGAATAAATTGAGCACGACATTTGAAATATGTCTTGGAAGTTTTATTTGGTGGAATTGACGCTAGTTTGGTGGGCTTATGGGCTTGTCCGATTCTCTTTCTTATGTATTAAAAGTTTCGTCGATTCACTATTCTTATAGACTGAGTCCCGAGCTCGTGGGAGAACGTACCGGGGGAGTTTGTGTTTCAGGAATTAAAAAATCAACGTGGGAACTTGGAGTTTGAAGGAATTCCGAGCAGTGGCCCAGAGTCCAGGACTTAGTCAATGTCTTCATCTTTTTGTCATGCTTTTACAGTACGTTGTTTGGGAAAAAGGGTGTGTTCCCTAGGGGTCTAGTCCTCATCCTCTTCGAGAGCGTTGTGGTGCCTTTAGGTCCTTTTTCCAGGACATGTGAGGTCGATCGGGAGTTCAGGGTGACTTATGTGTTTTCTGATTATTGGAAATCGACTCAGCTACTTTCGAAATTGTGTTAAGTGAGCCGGCTTTCAGTCCTCGCTTGCCTTGACCTCTCGTCACTGGTTCGCGCTTGTTTCTGCGCTCAAGCACACACCTACGGGGGACGTGTAGGTGTGCATATATAACCTCCTTGGGTTATATATGGGTAATCAACAGTTGTAAGTGTGGTGGGGACATGGATGAGGCTGAAAGTGAGAAAAATTACGAGAATCATGTAGAATCGGGCCGCCTGACTCGAGACTCAGTAAAGAGTAGAGCGAATCGCGAAACCGATTCGGCCGTCTTGGGGTTCCTACTACCGACAGTCCCAATGTTCGTAGGCACAGTCACTATTAGGATAGTCGGCCAGGTGGATTGAAACGTTTTAAAACAAAAAAACACATATGTTTGCATGTCTTACCTCCATTCTTACTGCGGCACTCTTACTCTGATCTCTAACTGCATACAGAAACAAAAATGAAATGTGTGAAAATTTATAAAGGTCACGGTTAGTTATTCGAGTCGGGTTAGGATTCGCTTCCTGAGAAGTCGGTCTAGTAGTCGACGCTCAGTCCGGACGTTAGCATGTGCTACGAGTCCGAAACACACTATGCTTACGAGTCTTTCTTTCCAGGAGGCCATGGCATTTCTTATGGTTCGCCAATGAGATTAGCGGGTCGTCTGTGGAGTTTCTCGCAGTCTTTTTGCGGTTTACGGTTTTGTTTTGTTCTCGTTTGTGGACTTTCTTGGAGTTTCTACGGACGTTCTTTTCTTTCTTTCCGACTTTCTTGAATTTTCATTGCTGATTTTCATCGCTTTCTCGTAGTTTTCATTCGTTTTTCTTGTTGAATTTTCATACTTTACTTTCTTTGTCTGCCTTGTAGATTCTATTTAGTTACGTTGTTTTCGACTTCACTACTCTACTCCTACTCTTTTGGTACTTAATAAATCTGCTGCATGAAATAAGAAAAATATAAAAAATAAAATAAAATAAAATAAACGGATGTAACATTGTATGAGGGATAAGCATAGCATCTGATCTTTCATGTGATCATGATCTTTCTTTCCTTCTTGTTATCATACCTGGCGTGTTATAACTTTTCAAACGTATCTCCTGTTAGTCTAGGTTCGTTTCTTTTAGTACGTATCTTTCGCTTGGCATGTTTTACACTTACTTATCTTTCTCACTAACAGCGCGTTTACGTTTCGTATCTTTCTCTCATAGCTCGGCATGTTTTACGTGTTATAGCGTATTCTTACTGCGTAGGCTAAGTATACTCTCGTTTAGCGTGACATGTCTCATTGTTTAGACACTGTATGGCGTACTCACTGTTCTTGATTCTTTTCTTCACTACATCTGCGCAGTTCTGTACACATTCACTCGTGATAAAAATAATAACTGCTTGCGTAGCTCAGCTTTAGCTTAAGACTTCAAATCTAAGCTGTGATCCTTCTTCTGACGATGGAGCTTGGAGCACGGTCGGTGACACTGTGATCGTCTTAACAATAACCTGCATCGACATCGTCAATGACACCAGTTCTTTAATTTAAATAATGAGCCTTGGGATTTCGAGATAGTCCGTCCTGCAGCGACATGCGCCCTCACCTGCTCTTTTAGGCGCTTGCACGCCCCTCCTCGTGCGATATAAGCGCTAATTGAGCTTGGGTTCCAGGGTCGTCGCCCGATCTGACGTAAACGCCTCCTGTCTTTCAGTGTAGTTTGCATAATCGGACATTACGCGAACGTAATCACCTATAATTAATTTGCAGATTGAAATTAAAATAAATCTCTTTCCAAAACTTAAAGCCGTACCATGGGATAGTACGGGACGTTATCGAGGTCCTCCTCGAGATCTATCGTAACACTGCACCTTCTTTCGACTCTGAAATAATCGTTCCACGTTCGCGCTCTTCAGCACAATGGATTCCTGCTACCGAATTTCGTTAAACCCTACGCTTTTGGATTCATGAAGATAAAAACCCGCGGCCTAAATCGAGAGTTCTCCCGAGCGACTTGGTCGTTTGAGGGTAATTAAGCTATGAGAGCTCGCTCATGGGGAGTTTTAAAGACGCAGGATAATATAAACCACTATTTAATTCTTTTGTATTAAATAGGGAATTTATCGGTCACATAAAGGTTCGCGAGCAGGAACGGATGTCATGAATTTTGTGGTTTATTTGATCGAGCGATATTGTCGAGTAGGGTGTACATTGCTTCGGAACGGATGCGTTATTCGCGATATTACGCTCGTTAAATCCAACTAGCTAAACGAATGAGATCCGTCCTTTCTCATTCTAATATTTTAAAATTTAAAAATCTTATTTTCAAAACTAATATACATATATCCATTAAATTAAACAAACCTAAAAAAAGAGACGCAACTTTAAGCGGCCGACACCGCCCAACGCCTATAATTCCTCCTCCCAACCCCAAAACACCAAGCCTTCAATATCTCCGTTTATAAGGCACGTACCATTCCAGAGATGAAGCATTCTCTTTCCTTTTTGTTCTCTGGTGTGGTTGTTGTTTGTAGGGGGAAAGGGTTCTTTTTCTTTGGGTTGCTGATAGCTCCGGTGATGTTGTTGTTGGTTGTTGTTCCTCTCTTGATTGTCTTTGGTCAGGTGACTATTAGTTTGAGGTTTTTGTTTGTTGGTTTTGTCCATGATCTCTGATAAGGTTTTAGATTCTTTTTCTCTTTGCCTTTGGGGGTTGGTTTTTTTTTTTGGGCTTTGCTATGATGCACAATTTTCTTTCTTGATTATTAACCATTATTCGAAAAAATTTTCCAAGTTTTCTCATCTACATAGTTTTGATTCATTAAACTTGGTTGTCTTTTCAATTGATAAATGAATTCTACTTATAGTTAAGTTTCCTTTTAAATCAGGTCTTTATTTTCTTTGAATATGGATGGAAATTGTGGGATATTATAATGATTTGACTGAACTCTTTTCTTTCAATGGTTTGGTTGTTGATAGAATGGGATTCTATTCTTTGGTTGTTGTTGGTTCATACGATGGTTGTGTTTGGAGTTGTTCTTCTATTGGTTTATCTTTGGTGTGGTTGTTGGTAGCGGGGGTTTGATTGGGAGTTATTTCTTTGGTTTCTGATGGCTCGGGTGATGTTGTTGTTGGTTGATGTTCCTCTCTTGGATAACTTTGATAAGGATGTTGTTTGTTTTACTTGGCAAAAGTAGACCTAGGAAGACTTGGGCTTATTGTATAAAAATGATCTTAATTTATTAGAACTAAATGAAAATATGACACTAAATATGATGCGATGGAGAATAAGGATTCATTTAGCCGACGTAGTGGGACAAAGGCATTGCTGTTGTTGTTTTTTATGAAACGCCATTTATTTTCTTTAATATTAACCATTCTTTGAAAATTGTTTTCTGGTTTGCTCATCTACATTTTTTTTAATTCATTAAACTTGGTTGTTTTGTCTATCGTTAAATGAATTTCAACTTATATTGTTGACTTTCCCTTTAAATGAGGTCTTTATTTTGTTTGAATATGGATGGATATTTTTGGATTGGATAATGGTTTGGCTTAGTTCTTTTTCTTTTCCCAGTCATTTTACTAACTTCTCTTTTGTCGGTTGTGTTGATTTACTGTTAGTTGTTTTGGAGAGGGTTCTTTCCCTCTTTTTTTCTTAGGTTTGGTTGCTGGTAGAATGGGATTGTATACTTTTGGTTGTTGTTGGATTGGAAGACGGTATTGTTGGTTTTTGTTCGTTTGATCTTTGGTGTGTTTGTGGTAGTAGGGTTTTTTCATTTGGTTACTGATGGCTTGGATGATGTTGTCGTTTGATTTTGTTATTCTATTGGTTGATTTTTTGTGTGGTTGCTGGTGGTAGAATTATTTTCTTCGGTTGCTGATGGTTTGGGTGTTGCTGTTGTTGGCTGTTCTTCTTCTCTTGGTTGATCATTGGTAAGGTGATTGTTCTGTTATGGTCTTTGGTTGTTGGTTTTGTTCTTGTGCTCAGAAGTCTGTTATGTTTGGCGTTTGTTCTATGTCCCTTTAGTCTGGGAACGTTCTTTTTGGAGCTTATTTAGGCCTTCTATGTTGTGCTCTAATTGTGTTTGTATTAGTTCCTCTTTATTTATAAGGCTGGTCAGCAAACTTACAACTGGAAAACAAAGTCCATCAAGTTCAAGAATATAGCAACCAGAAATGTAAATCAGGTAAACCAAAATTCTACACAAACAAACAAACCGCGATAAAGAAACATGAAACTTTAGGCAGTACTCACCAATGAATCTCCGACCGGAGGAGCAGGCTCCTCGTCTAAAATCTTAAAAAGGCTCTCCAAGCTGATCGAGAGATTGTCCGGGTATTCCCCTTCCATGGGTATCCCATCATAGCATTCATTCATGCTATCCATCACATCCTCCTCCAACATGGAAGCTAGCATCTAAGTAGCAGACCAGCAAAGGAACAATAAAAATGAAGAAGAAGGGAAAACCTAAATTCCAGCCCTTATCGGACCGTCATCGGTAAATCCTTTGCCATTTCTCCGAAACCTAAGCCCACCGAGTCGACCACATGAATCCAAATACGAAGTCCGATTAGGAAACAATCAGGGACGCCGAACTGGTCTGATCCGATGCAATGAATCTGTAAAGCGAGAATAAAATTGCGCTCTCTTGCTCTTCTTCGTGGGAATAAAAATACCGATGAGTTTCTACCTCTTTTTGACGCTTACTTTTCTGATTTCCGCGTCAGTGGTCCTGCCCAAACGAGGAGCGGCGTTTGTCACGGGCAGGGCTGCGGCAATGAAGCAATTTGTAAATACCTGTAAATATATTTAAGTATTAAACGGGACTAGACGTTACTGGTTCAGTTTGCGTTTACACTTTACAGGCGAATTTTCATTGGCTACGCTACGCTCCTGCTTCACAAAACGAATCTGGTTTTTTATAAATTTTGTTTTATCATAAGTTAAAATTGCAGCATCCCAAAATATTTCTGATAGCTGTTTATATGTACCGTTCGTATGACTGTAAATGAACAAATGCACTCCATGAACAATGCAGGCTCAATTCTGTTTCAAATTAATAAGCAATTAAATTTAAATAATTTTTAAAAATTTGAAATTTAAATGAACTTAAAATAGTTCATTTATGTTCACGAACAAATACTTATATTGTTCAATAATAAATTTGATAAATAATCGATATTAGACTTAATAACTTATTTTATATATGATATATTATTAAAATAAAATTTACTTAACTATAATTTATTTAATTAAATATTTAATTATAATATATTCTTATACCAGTAATATTGTTTGATTAATTATTAAATATATATTTATTTTATTAAAGATTAGGTGTTATATATGAAAATATATTAGTTTTATCTTGTATGTATGAAAAGCCCCTTAAAATTATTTTTAAACCCCAACAAACTTCACTTTTCATCTGGCCTCTCATAATTTATGTCTCCCAATTTTGTCTGAAATATATAAAACTCTGAGTTGTGAGGGCTTGCAAGCATCTAAAACAATGAAGATATCGAGGTGTGCATGGATCTCTGAAACTCTAGTCTCTCATATCTATTATTTTTCCACTCTGCTCATAAATTCTACCTGATGTAAAAGTGTCATAGGAATGTGTAGTGCAATCATTATGAATTAAATATGATTAAAAATAAAGATGATACAACAACTCGATATGAAAGGCATCTACAGAATTGTCCAAAAAAGCTAAGAAAATGACAAATGCATATCATTATGGTAAAACCAACACTTTCATCTGAGTTGGATGCAAACTTGGAAGTATGAGTATTATCTTGCTAAAATATAAGGGATTACATCTCATATGATCATAGTTCATGAGTTAGCTTTCATTTTTACAAAGTTTACAATAGATAAATTAATAGGCACGATCAGATTTGTAAAATTATTAACTATATTTTTATATATTTTGTAAAATTATTAACTAAATTTTTATATATAAATCCAGATACTACTTTAAATTTTTAGCTCGTTTAAATTCTCGTTTACTAGATATAAACAAATCAATTACAAATCAAGTTCAAACATTGAAAAATTTAAACAACTCAAACTTAAACATTATATGAAAGCTCAACACAAACTCAAGCCGAACATGGATAACTTAGAATTATAACAAGTCGAGTCGGAACTACGATATACTCGGCTTAGCTTGGCTCGATCACAGCTCTATGCGTACGTACATGAAAAAAGAAATAAGATCTGTGGGGTAATAAAAGTGTCATATTCTATTTTTTTAGAAATGATGAAGACCACATTCTACCCTATCATCAAAATAAAATTAAACAAAACAACCCCACAATACGACCCCAAAAATAAGGATAACAACCCACATAACAACAGATAGAAATAACCAACCAAAAGCAAAACATAAGAAATAGCAATAGAAATATACGAAAGAAATAATACATCCAAAAACTTAAACTTGAAGTTAAAACACTAGAGAAGACAGCAGAAGCAACATACAACAACAACTAATAGCAATATCAAAAGGACATCCATATTAGCAAACTCTTTGAGGAACATTTGCATAACCATCCATCTTCAACTCAAATAGATTGGGGATCAACTACCATAACCTCCAATTAGTCTAGAACCAAAACAACAACATTAACAACATAAGCAGTATATAAAAAGAGAAATCTAGCTAGACACTCATATTTCTGTGGCGTATTTACATTGACTATCGAAAATGAAACAACGCCACTAGAAAGGATCATTTTCATTTACCTTTCTTGAATCAAATGTTGGATAAACTAGCTGGACACTCATATTTCTATTTTACGGATGGATATTCGGTTATCATCGATTACCCGTTGCTCACGAGAATCGAAAAGACAACATTTACATGTTCTTATGGAACATTTGCCTTTAGAAGAATGTCTTTCGGTTTATGCGATGCTACTCGCAACTTTTCAAAAATGTATGATGTCAATATTCGTGATTTGATTGATAAAGGAATTGAAGTATTTATGGACGATTTTTCAGTTTTTGGAACTTCTTTTGAATCTTGCTTGGAAAATATAACGAAAGTTTTGAATAGATGTGAAGAAACAAATTTAGTTCTAAATTGGGAAAAATGTCAATTTATGGTCACAAAAGGCATTGTACTTGGACATAAAGTTTCACAAATAGGGATGGAAGTTGATCAAGCAAAAGTGAAAATTATTGCTGAGCTTCAACCACCTACTACAGTTACTGATGTGAGAAGTTTTCTGGGTTAGAAAATATATAAAGGATTTTTCTAAAATTGCTAAACCTTTTTGCCAGTTATTGGAAAAAGAAACTAAATTTGAATTTAATAAAGATTGTCTGAATGTGTTCAATATTCTGAAAGAAAAATTAATCATTGCACCTGTCATTGTTGCACCTGATTGGAATAAACCTTTTGAATTAATAAGTGATGCGAGTGATTATGCGATCGGAGTCGTATTAGGACAAAAATATGAGAAAATTTTCAAAGTTATATACTATTCTAGCAAAACTCTTAATGAAACTCGAATAAATTACACTACTATCGAAAAAAGTCTGTTAGCAGATAGTATATGTCTTTGATAAATTTAGATCATATCTTCTTGGAACAAAATGTATTGTGCATACTGATCATTCTGTTATTATGTATTTAATATCTAAAAAGGATGTTAAACCTAGACTGATCATATGGGTTTTACTTTTACAAGAATTTGATTTTGAAATTGTGAACAGAAAAGGAACTGACAACCAAATTACTGATCATTTATCAAGAATTAAAAATAATAATGAGAAGATTTGTGAAGAAAATATAAATGAGAAATTCCCGGATGAGCAATTATATGTCATTAAAGGATTACAAATGCCCTGGTATGCATATATAGTTAACTACTTGGTTAGCAATATTTTACCTTATAGGATGAATAATAAATACATTAATAAATTCAAGAATGATTGTAAATCATATATTTGGGAAGATCCTCATTTATTTAAAATAGGAAGAGATTATGTGATTCAAAGATGTGTACCTTATGAAGAAACTTTTACAATTATTCAAAAATATCATGATTCTGAATTTGGAGGAAACTTTGGAGTTGATAAAACTGCATTTAAAATTTTAAATTCTAGATTTTATTAGCCTACTTTATTTAAAGATGTTGGATATTATGTAAAAACTTGTGATCAATGTCAAAGAATGAGAAATATATCTAGAAAAGATGAAATGAATCTAAACTTTATATTAGAAATTGAAATTTTCGATGTATGGGGTTTAAACTTTATGGGACCTTTCGTAGCATCATCTGGAAAGATTTATATTTTATTAGCAGTTGATTATGTTTCAAAGTAGATCGAAGTTGTAGTTTTACCTAACTGTGATTCCAAAAGTGCTTCGAAGTTTTTAAAGAAAATGATTTTTACAAGACTTGGAATGCCCAGGATAATTATCACAGATGGGGGAAGTCATTTCAGAAATATAAGAATTCAATCATTGCTGGAAAAATTCAGAATTAAATATAGAATTGTAACTGCTTATCATCCTCAAACGAGTGGAATGGCTGAAGTGTCAAACAGAGAAATTAAAAGAATATTAGAAAAGACTGTTAATCCTAAAAGAACAGACTGGGTTGATAGACTTGATTCTGCATTATGGGCTTATTTAAATTATTTAAATGGCTAATTTCCTACTTATCCACGTCGGCGCCACCGCATTCTCGTATCCGTCAAAGCTTCACGTGTCACTGCACTACTAGTGGCCGCCTTCTGAGTCAGCCTCCATGCATTCCACATTTCATGAACAGATCCTTCATCTGAAGCGATATGGTCCGTCCATCTGATACACACATGATCGGACAGTTCCGGTCTTCATTCCCAACTGACCTAACCCATAAACCATTCATTTTCTAAACCTAATTTCTCCTTATATTCTCAACCAAATCATGTAAGGTTTATTCCTACACCATCATCTACTTAAGAATAACTGATCTATATGGTTGATCAAGCATGAAATACAATTTTGTTTCACAAAGGCTCAAGCCGAGCTCAAAATCGGAAAAATGGTCTATACTTGTTTTCCAAGAGGTGTAGCCTCGATTGGAATGGTTCTACACACTTGATGTGAGCTGGCAAACCTCCTCCAAGTGACAACTTAAGTTGGGGTTGGAGCTGTGTAAGACTTTCTTCAACAGATGGAACGACCTATGTAGAAGTCTAGGGTAGAGGGTTCAATTGATGGGGATTTCAGTGGGGAACTTCATCTCTTGCTCTCTTGAAGCTCAACAGTCAATCAATTTGGGGAATTGATTGAGTTCCAGGGGTGGCAGTGAAAATCCTTGGATTTGAGGTCTGAAATTAGGGTTAAACAGTGGGAATTTGGGTAGGAAAATAGTGGGGATTAACTTCTCTGGACTGCTACAGGCTCTAGAAAAATTTTGGCAAAGTTTGGTTAAGGTTTGAGCACTTTTCCAGTTTAGGCATAGGGGGAGGGGGTCTTATTTATAGCCATGGCCATGGTGGCCTACAAAGCATACTAAGGTTGCAAAGAGGTCGCTCAGGTGAATGGAAGAAGAGCTCTAGTGGCCTATTGGGTTGAGCCAGCTCAGGAGGGTTTAGTTTTGGTTCTTCCCCAATCGGGACCTCTTGAGCATGGTGTTTTTCGTTGGCTGTAGTGGATGGCTTGCCAGGGTCAGGTCAACTCCAAGTTTAGGGAAGTCAGGGAGGTTGAGTGGTCAAGCTAATTTGGCCCAAGGTGACTTCAAGGCTTAGATTTAAAGGGGAAGTGAGGTTTGGGTAGGTTGGGCATTGTTGAGTTCAACCCCTTGGTCACATGGCTAAAATTCGTCCCACTGTGGTTAGGGTGCTTTGACTGACCCTAAGGAAGGTTTTTTGGTTAAGGTGCTTGGCTTTGATACCATTTTTTGCGCCTTAGATGGAGATGATATTTCAGATATCTTTAGAGACTTACTTTTAGGACAATCTTCTAAAGGTAAATTATTTCTCCATCTATATTCTAATTCTTAAATTTCTCTTATATCTTTTCTAATACTTTTCTTAAATTTTCTTAATCCTATTTCAAATTTTTTAAAATCTGTTTCCATTTTTAAAAGGTTCTCCCTATTTCTTTATCTAAAGGGTTTTCTGAATAAAAAGGGTCCAAAACGCTTCCTATTAAACGAATGTTGTTATTCTTCTTCTAGGGTTTGAACCTAACATCTTTGGTTCATGTCATATTCTTTTCCATGGATTTATAGAAAAGATAAGGGATTGACAAGATCAACTAGATTCTTCAGACCACAACTCTATATGACTACTTTAAAAACACAAGGCATAGCATGTTGTCGGTGTTCAGAGCCATGTCGGAGATTTTCTTGGTGTCAATGTCAATGTCATTTTGGAGTCGCCACTCTGTTTATCTATAATATTGCCCTAATCTTTAATAATTCCCATTGCTTTGGATCCTGTAAAAGGATCCTTATAAAATAAGAAATTTGAAGAAAATAAGGGCTAATACGATAGAAAACAGTAAAAAAGGAGATCTCGGTGATAATCCTTATAAGAGAATATTCTAGAATGTCTTATCCTAGAATTTCTAATTAAGGATAATGAGATTTTTGGTAACTAGAGATTATTTAGATGAAATATATATTCTGAGTTCTTTAAATCTCCTATAGGAGCAAGCTCCTATAGTTAATTACATCTTAGACAATTATGATAGTATAAGAAAACTTCTCATTAATGTTAATCACTTGTTTTCTAAGAAATTTTATGGAAAGAAATGCCAACGTTCAATCCTAAGGGTAATATGTCGTACTACCCTAAAAGTTTGATTTTTTCAATTATTATTTTTGTTTTGTAGTTTATCGTTTTTAATTGTTCTATCAATGTCATTTATTATGTCATTTTTGTTTAGTTTTATTTTGATGTTTTTCATTTTATTGTCATTTTTGTCATTTGTTTGATGGCTATCCTAAAAGTTTTAGGTTTTGTGACTATCCTAAAAGTTTTAGTTGTGTTTTGCCTTGGTTTTGTCATTTTAATGTTGTTTGTTTTGTTTTGTTTTATCAATGTCATTTTGTCTTATCTTCGAAATGTCATCCTACAAAACAGAGTTAGGACACCCTATAACATGCAAAAAAAATCTAAAATAAATTTTAATGTCGTCGTTTCGTCTTGATTGTCCTGCAAGACAGAGTTAGCACACCCTATAACATGCAAAGAAAATCTAAAACGAAACTTATTTTCATCCTACAAAGGAAAATAATGTCAGATTTAAAAGAAATAATGTTAATTTTACTTCTTAATTCTTTTATTTTATTCGATTACATTTTGGATAACCAGTCAAGATGTCACTGGCTCCATCATCCCTGGGTCATCTGGGGCCTTAATCTACTTAGTCCGAAAGGTGTCTAAACCAGGATCGGAAGACTTCAGTCAGCAACCAGGATTGCATTGTCCGAGAAATCTTCGTAGACTAAGGACACTAGCGTCCAAGTTGCATTTGGTGATGTTTGTTCATTAAGGTTTCATTTATGTTTTAATGTCTTTTCAAGTTTTTGATTAATGTCAATTTATTTTTTTTATTAGATTTTTAAAAATCTTAGATTCATTATTATTTGAATCTAATAATTAGCTTTTTTTCTTAGATTCGATTCTTTTGAACCTAAAGAGTTTTTATTCAAGTTTTGAAAGTTTAGATTGGATGTCATTTGAACTAAAGTTTAGGAATTTAGATTCATTGTCGATTGAATCTAAAAATTTGGTTTAATTAGATTTGAGAAATCATTTTTAATATCTGATTAGATCTAGAAATTTAGATTCAATGTTATTTGAATGTAAAGATTTAGATCTAATGTCATTAAGACATTTGGAAACTAGATTCAATGTCATTTGGATCTAATGATTTTGATTAAGTCCAAATTAGACTTAGATAGAATCTAACATAAGTTAGACTTTAGAATTTTAGATTCGAAGCCTTTTGAATCTAAAAGAAATGTTAAGTCTAATTTTGTTAGACTGAGATAAAATCTAACATAAGTTAGATTTTAGAGTTCTAGATTCAATTTCATTTGAATCTAGCATAATTTAGATTTTAGAATTTTAGATTCAATGTTATTTAAGTTCAATATATAAATTAGATTATAAAATTTTAGATTCGATATCATTTGAATCTAAAAGATGTTAAGTCTAATATGGATTAGACTTAGATAAGTTTAACATGAGTTAAACTTTATATTTTTAGATTCAATGTCATTTGAATCTAAAAATATGTTAAGTCTAATATGTATTAGACTTAGATAAAATCTTTTGATAATTAGATTCAATGTCGTTTGAATCTAATATCTTTGATTTGATCTTTAAAGTAGTTTGAACTTAAATTAAGAAATTTTGACTTAAATTGATTTTAAGTCAAAAATTTGATTTTAGTTCAATGTGGGTTGAATTTATTGTTTAAGTTAACTTGGGTTCAATTTAGGTCGAACCTAAGTTAGAAATGTTGAGTTAATCTTGAGTTCATGTCTGTTTGAACTTAAGTTAGAAGTGTTGAGTTAGATTCAATGTAGATTGAATCTAATGTTGAGTTAACTTGAGTTCATGTTTGTTTGAACTTAAGTTAGAAGTGTTGAATTGGATTCAATGTAGATTGAATCTAACGTTGAGTTAACTTGGGTTCAATTTAGGTTGAACCTAAGTTAGAAATGTTGATTTAGGTTCAATATTGGTGAACCCAAGGTTTAAATTAGTCCTAGTTAAAGTAGACATAATTAAGATTTAAGTCTAATTTAAGTAATACTCAAAGGTTAATTAAGTCTAATTAGATTAGAATTAATTAGAATTAAAGACCGTTCATATCTTATTTAAGTAAAACTTATGGTTTAACTAAGTCTAATCAAAGTTAGACTTAACCAAAATTTAAGGTTATTTAAGACTAATTAAGTAAGGCTTAAATGTTAGTTAAGTCTAATAAGTTAAGACTTAATTAGAGCATAAATTTTATTAAACATTAGTTAATTAAGGTTTAATAATTGAATTAGGTCTAATGGGTTCAACCTAATTGAAGTTTAAGTTTGATTAAACCTTAATTAGTTAAGGTTTAATAATTTAATTAGGTCTAATGGGTTAGACCTAATTAAGGTTTAGGTATGATTAAATCTTAGTTAGTTAAGGTTTAATGATTTAATTAGATCTAATGGGTTACACGTAATTATGGTTTATGTTTGATTAAACCTTAGTTATTTAAGGTTTAATGATTTAATTAGATCTAATGGGTTAGACCTAATTAGGGCTTAGGTTTGATAAACCTTAGTTAGTTAAGGTTTAATAGTTTAATTAAGTTTAATGTGTTAGACTTAATTAGGGTTTAAGTTTGATTAAACCTTGATTGGTTAATGTTTAATAGTTTAATTAAGTCTAATGTGTTAGACTTAATTAGGATTTAAGTTTAATTAAACCTTAGTTGGTTAAGGTTTAGTTGTTTAATTAAGTCTAATGTGTTAGACTTAATTAGGGTATAAGTTTAATTGGTTTAAGGTTAATTAAACCTAATATATGTAAGGTTTAATTGATTAATTAGACTTAATTAGGATTAAGTCTAATTGGTTAAAGGTTAATTAAACCTAATTTGGGTAAGGTTTAATTGATTAATTAGACTTAACTAGGGTTTAGTCTAATTGGTTTATGGTTAATTAAACCTAATTTGAGTAAGGTTTAATTGATTAATTATACTTAATTTGGGTTAAGTCTAATTGATTTTAAGGTTAATTAAACCTAATTTGGGTAAGGTTTAATTGATTAATTAGACTTAATTAGGGTTAAGTCTAATTGGTTTAAGGTTAATTAAACCTAATTTTGGCAAGGTTTAATTGATTTATTAGACTTAATTAGGGTTAAGTCTAATTGGTTTAATGTTTGATTAAGTCTAATTTAGTTAAGACTTAATAGTTTAATTATGTCTAATGGGTTAGACTTAATTAGGGTTTGATTTTGCATTAAACCTGATTTAGTTCAGGTTTAAGAGGTTTAATTAAGCTTAGTGATGTCTTAAACTTAATTAAAGTTTGATTTTGTATTAAACATAATTTAGTTAAGGTTAATAGGTTTAATTAAGTCTAGTGATGTTATATGCCTAATTAAAGCTTGATTAGTTGAACCTAATGTGATTAAGATTTAACTTTGTTTAATTAAGTCTAATTTAAGGTCTTAAGACTAATTATGGTTTATCTTGAGTCTACTTGGGGTTAGACTCAACATTGACCTAGCCCTTTGTAAAATAGACTAAGTAGGGTGAGGGGAAAGACTTTAGGGTTTTAAAATTATTAATTTTAAAATTAATAAATTTAACCCTAACTTAAAATATCATTTTAAAAATTTAAAATTCTAAGTTTTTATCATTTTAGGGTTTGTGTTTATCCTAAACCTAATGTAATGAAGGCTAAAGGAAAATTAACTAGGTTTAATGTGTGGTTAAACCTAATTAAATTTTAATTTTGTTTTAACCCTAATTTAATAAAGAATTAATAGGTATAATTAGGGTTAATGTTGGATTAATCCTAATTAAGTTCTAATATTAGTCCATATAATGTTTGAACTCAATTTTGACCTAACTCATGGTGACATGAGTTAGATGCAATGAGTTTTAAATTTTAAAGGCATTTTTAGGTTTTTTTTTTATTTTAAAAATTTTAATCCTAATAAGAAAAATGTCATTTTAAAATTTTAAAAAGTTAGAATCTGTCATTTTAGGGTTTAGATTTATCCCCCTAATTTTCTAAACAATTTCCAATTTAATTTTTTGATTTTCTGATTTTTAGAATTATTGTTAAAAATAATTGTCAAATCTCATGAAAATTAGGAAATGTTGTCCTAGAGAATTTTTCTAACATTGGAAAAATCAGAGATTATTCCTCAGGTCCTAGAAATTATTCCCTCAAATTTTCATATTTTTCTTATTTATAAATAATTTTAACAATTAAAATACTCCAAAGAGTATTTAAATAGTTAGAAATCAAATATAAATCAAAATTTTAAAATTTTGATTCCATAATGTTCTCCTCACTGTCTTGAGTTCAGGGATATTTTCGTTATATTTTTGTGATTTGTGTGTGTAAAAGATGTGTATTTTTTATTGGATTAAGGCTAAACTGATTTAAATTAAACCTTATCCAATCAGAAAATCCCTAGAGGGGTCGTGTGTCTTCGGAGAGATCGAAAACGCAGTTGATCCCGTGCGAAGATCTAAACAACAGAGCGGGTAAGATTTAATCATGGTCGTCCATTGTTAAAACATAAAAACGAACGACATCCAAGCATCTTCCTCCGTCTGGTCTCTTCCGCAGACCGTCCATGGTTTAGAAGCAAATTCTCACTCGATCCTTGATGGATTTGAGTGATTTTTTTTCTATAGATTTGTCTTGAAGAGACGAAAACATCCATACGGCTTTGTTAGGGTTTGTAGTGGGTTTGTTTCACAATATCTCAAACCCGAACGCCGTTAGAGTGAAAAATCCAAACTTGGGGCCTCAGTCGATGCAAGCTCAAATTGGATGACTCTAAAGCTTTGTCTCAAACTTAAATAGCTTTCCCCTAACTCATTTTGGAGTTGAATCAGTCCTAGTTATGAGATTCACCTCATGGTGGCTCAGCTTAAGGGAAGAAAATCAATAGCTTGGTTAGAGCCTATAGGGATGGCCAATTTTGATTGGCTCATCATTGTAAGTGTCTGTGATGGTGTAGGAGCAATCAATTTAAGGTTTAGAGGAGTTTGGGTTTACACTTAGATTTTGTTCTGGTTTCAAGTAGGGAAATTAAGGCATATCAATGAACATCATGAGTTGATTCCATAGAGGCTCAATTTCTAGGGTATGGTATGGGGAGAAACATTGATTTTGAAGGTTAGAGGAATTGAGAAATGCTTGAGTGTCTCCAATGTTGGCCTCCCCTCTTAGGTGCTCTCGTGTTTAGTTCTTTTTATAGCTATGGAAGTGGCTAGGTGGAGTTTAAGCTTGCTTGGGGAGTTGGTATCAAGCTCATAATGATCTTTGGATGAGATCTTAAGCTGTGGATAAGAGGGATTGAGGTTCCCAAGGTTAAACCATGTGAGATTTACTTATGGTTCACTATGAGTTGATGGCTTGCCCTCTCCTTATTTGCTCTTCAAGGAGGTGGATAAGGCAAGCTTAACCTTGCTGAATTCACCTCCCCTAAGTAAATCATAAATTCATTTGAAGAATTTGAAGGGAAGATGACACCTTAGCCCTCTTACTCACTTCATGCATGACTTGGCTATGATTGCATTTAACCATGGTATGGGTTGGGTTTAAGATTTGTTCTTTTCCAATTGGGTGGCCTAAGAGGTGGCAAGTGGATGAATCATACATTTAATTGAAGGGATCATGCCACTTCATTTCCTTGATCATGATGCTTCCATAATGACTTTTAACCATGATTAAATGACATTTCATGAGTCACTAATGGTTTGAGTTCTTTTAATGAGTCATATGAGTTGTGTGTAACCCCTATGAGGTCACTCGTTATGTCATTAATGAGTTTGGAATTTTGAAAACCATTCATTATGTCATAAATGGTGTCACATATCAAATTTCATTTTCATGACTTTTTAATTATATTTTCATTTTTAATTAATTATGTAATTAATCAAAAGTATTAGAAATTATATTATTAGTCCATAAATTAATCAAAATAATTTTGAAATTAATTATTTGATTAATTTCATCATTTTTGGTTCAAAATTGGGTATTTTGACCAAATTTGATACATGTTGACTAGGGTTGACCAATGTATACCCAAGTTGAATCAGGTTGACCCATTTTGGTCCAAGGGTGACCTATTTTGACTCTTCTAACCTTGTCATGGTTTGATTAGTCATAAAGTCCAAGGGTTTTGTCATTAAGAGCGTGATTTGGTCATATTGATCAATTTTAGGTTTTAGGTCAATCCAAGGGTTAATGTAATGATTTTTGGATTAATATTTTATCGTTGTCAAGTTAATCATGTCAATGTTTGTCTTTGAAGTTGATTTTGTGGTCAAGGGATATGGGTTAGCCATTATGACCAATTTTAATCCTTTTAGGTTAAGAGTTGACCAATGGGGCTAAGGTAGTTGTCTTTATGTCATGTATGGATTGTTTTGATCAAATTTTAATCACTTATGTCAAAGATTGACCAATAAGGCAAATGTAATAATCTTTGGGTCATGGTTTGACCATTTTGACCTAATTTATCTTTTTAAGTCATGAGATGACCAATGAGGTGAATGTGGTGGTCTTTAAGTCTTGGGTTGATGATTTTGGCCAATTCTAACTTTTTGGGTCAAAAGTTGATTATTTGGGTCAATAGGGTGGTTATTAAATTAGAAATTAATTATTTTGACCAAAATTGACTTTTTGGTCAAAGGTTGACCTATTGGGTCAATGGATTGGTTAATGGATCAAGGATTGACCATTTTAATCAAAATTAACTTTTTGGTCAATGGTTGACCTATTGGGTCAATGGGGTGGTCAATAGGTAAGAAATTAACCATTTTGACCAAAAATGACTTTTTGGTCAAATGTTGACTTATTGGGTCAATAGGATGGTCATTAGGTCAGAAATTGACCATTTTGACCAAAGTTGACTTTTTGGTCAAAAGTTGACCTATTAGGTCAATGTTTTGGTCATTGGGTCAAGGATTGACCATTTTGACCAAAATTAACTTTTTGGTCAAAGTTTGACCTATTGGGTCAATGGGTTGGTCATTAGGTATTGATTATTTTGACCAAAATTGACTATTTTGACCAAAATTGACTTTTTGGTCAAAGGTTGACTTATTGCATCAATGGGTTGGTCATTGGGTCAGAAATTGACCATTTTGAACAAAGGTGACTTTTTGGTCAAAAGTTGACCTATTGGGTCAATAGGTTGGTCATTAGGCCAGAAATTGATCATATTAACCAAAATTGACCTTTTGGTCAAAGGTTAGCTTATTAGGTCAATGGGATGGTCATTAGGTCAGAAATTGACCATTTTGACCAAAGTTTACTTTTTGGTCAAAAGTTGACCTATTGGGTCAATAATTGATTAGATCAGCGTTTGTCATTAATGATTTAATTATTTTGGGTTAGAAAGGATTTATAGGGTTTTACCCTAGTCATTAGGGTTTAGTGACTATCAGTGAGATTTAGGAAGTTAATATTAGTATATTTCTTATCTCAGACTGACTTTGAAATGATCCTCACATAAGTGAGGTCAACAAATGGGCCCCCAATATGTGTGGAATACTGCACAAGTATGTTGCACATATTGGCGTTGACTGAAATGGTCTGGATTTCATAATATCCATTGTCGATTTATAAGTCATTATAATGTGAAAGAAATTTTATTTTGAAGAGAAGGTGGATACCATATTCCATTAAAGGAGGTCTTACACCATTTCCTGAAGATATAAAATGTTGATATGTTGGTTTTGAGAAGGAATGCTATGCGACTTATATCCTTTCTCAAAGAAAAACTTAAAGAAATGTCATGACTCCGTGTTAGAAAGGGTCTTATATTCAATAATTGGAAAGAGAGAAGATACCATATCATCTCTTAGAAATGTCAAATGTCGATATATCGATTTTGAGAAGGAAAGCTATGCGACTTATATCCTTTCTCAAATGAAAAGTTAAAGGAATGCCATGTTTCCAAGTCAGGAAGGGACTTATATCCAATAACTGGAAAGAGAGAAGATGTCATATCATCTCTCAGAAATGTTAAATTTTGATATGTCGATTTTGAGAATGAAAGCTATGCTACTTATATCCTTTCTCAAAGGAAAATTTAAAGGAATGCCATGTTTTCATGTCAGAAATGGACTTATATCCAATAACTAGAAAGAGAGAAGATTCCATATCATCTCTAAAAAATGTCAAATGTCGATATGTCAATTTTGGAAGGAAAGCTATGCGACTTATATCTTTTCTCAAATGAAAAGTTAAAGGAATTCCATGTTTCCGTGTCAGGAAGGGTCTTATATCTAATAACTGGAAGTTATGTGTGAAAAATACATAACAGAAAGCATATCCGCTGGGGATTTGACCTTTACAGCTTAAAAGATAAATCTCATGTTAATTATCACAAGTTGTTCATCATGTCATTTTTATTTAAAATTTTTTGTTCTGACATTGTTTTTACCTGCCGATTTATTGCAGAGAACGGAGAATGTCTTTCAACATTTATTTCATCTCCAAAGATTATATACATTGCAAAAAAAGTCAACATTACATATATGTACATATATCAGATAGTTTGAATGCTACAAACTATCGACATTTACCATATCGAGGATTATCATACTGTCCTTTCATTGTTATTGGAACCTCAGGCATTATTAGACCAACTTCAAATATCTAACACTTCAAGGCCTAGTCTGTCAAATATGTCTTAGTGTTTGGACATTCATGGGGTCATGCTAATTCCAGACGTTTCAACCCCTCAAGCTCTGGAATAGCCTGATATCCGACGAGTCGTTTGTTTGGACGTATTCGTCTTAAAGTGATCAAGATGCGATGTCTACTGATGCTCGACATGCAATGTTTTGCTACATCGGCGTCGTTCCCTTGCAATAAAAGAACGGATCCTCGAGTCAAAGGGATTTGGTATGTCCCATGAAATTCTCCTGGTCTGTGAATTTTTATCTCTCTTCTAAAGAGGATAGAACACCTATTCATTAATGAAAGTATGCAAAATGGCCTTTCGAAGTCGTGACTTTTAATATGAGGAGGGATACAGTCTCCCTCATCATAAATATTGATAATACAACTGTCCGGGATGCTGCTTGCTGGCATTATCCCCTAGGTGACAAGTCGTCTAATGATCTGGATGATTACAGTGGGCAACAAGTCCACTTGCTCGTGTTGTAGAATCCCCATAGGTTTTCCTTCCTTGTTCTTTACATAGTTATAGCAACACCCATATTGGATTGTTAATCGTCCTTTGCCACGTATCCACTTGTTTGGCTCAAAGTTGGTTCTCTTCTTAAGGCGCCCAGCCCGGCCCAGATCTCAAGCTTCCATCACTTGCTCAATAATAGTCGGTTGTTCATCTTCATCGAATACCTAAGCAAACAATTTAATGCCTTTTGGTATGTTACTGTTTTGTCCATCAATATGTTTAAATTGTTCAAAAGAGTGTCGCCTGATGTTTCAAATTTGCCGTAATTCTTCTTTAGAGATATCTCTTTTTTCAGTCTGCTTTTCTGATACTGTTAAGTCCAGATTCGGTATGTACGGGGTCGGGATAAATGTAGTCCTTTCAATTAGATCTTCTTCCTCGGGCTCTAAATTTTGTACCCCCAAAGCGGGTAGATTTCATCGGGTGGACTTTTAAGGACGGAAAATTCAAATTGTTCTGTATCATCCTCCATACGTGTCCTGTCTTATAATTGACTTTCTTCCTATCGTTTCAATTGTTTATTCCGATTTCGCCTTTGAGAGCGAGTAAGTCCTAACGTCTGTTTGTTGATACCAGCAACAGATGCTTCCGCGATTCCTTGAGCTGTAGCCATTACTACTGATTTCAGTTTCCTAGCAATAAATTTTTGTTTGTGAAAGACTATTTTTTGTTCATCCATGATGTCATATTGTTCTTGAGCTTTGAACTCTATTATAGGTGTCTTGTCTTCAACTTCATCTTGATTAATAAGTTATAACAATGATCCTTGATATATTAGTTCAAGTTGTAGCAGATTAAGGTCAAAATGAATTCTTGCCCCTTTGTCAATGTGTCGGCAGTCCAATGCCAGGGTCACACCATTTTGAAAGTTGAAAAGAAGTCTATTGTTAGACATGTTCCTGTAAGTTACAGGATAATATAGCATGTCAGACTAAATTTCATCTTCAAAATGTTTTTGATAATTAAATTTTTTTTTTATTATTTTGAAAGATTATGCTTATAAATATTTACTTGGTAATCAAAAAAGAGATTTTAAGAGACAAAGTAAAATTTTCATAAAAAAAGGTAAACCATTTTTATTATTTCCACAGTTCATTAACAAGTCATGGTTCATTATTTTCATTATTTTCATTATTTTTAAGAAACGTCTGTTGATTGGGGGCAAGATTCTTTCTCCTTGATAATTTATCAATTGGTAAGACCCTCTAGAAAATGTCATTTCAATTACATATGGGCCCTCCCATATTGGTTCAAACTTTCCACCTATTTTTCGATGAGCGAGTATAGGTCTTCGAAGAACTAAAACTAGTTCATCGATTTGAAAGGTTCTAGGACGAACCAATTTGTCGTGGGCTCGTATCATTTTTTCTTGATAGAGTTCCATATTTTGTTGAGCTTGGAGACGTTTGCCTTCTAAACTTTCAAGTTCTTCAAGTCGTAATTTGACATTTTCTTCCTCAATTATTTTATTTGCAACAACAACTCTGAGGGAAGGAATTTGTACTTCAAGTGGTAAAACAGCCTCAGAACCATATACCAGAGCAGACGATGTTGACTGTGTTGATGTTCGGTATGTAGTCCTATAGGCCCGTAAAGCTTCTATTAATCGTTCATGCCACTGTCTTGAACTGTTGGTTAATGTCTTTTTTAAAATTTTTACCAATGTTTTGTTGAAGGCTTCAGCAAAATCATTGGCTTCATTATAATAGATTGTGGAATACCTCCAGTCTATTCCATCTCTTTGAATAAAATTATTCATTTTTGTATTTTTAAAGGCTTGTCCTTTGTTTGATATGACCCTTCAAGGTATTCCAAATATATAAACAATAGTCTTAAAGAAATAGAGAACTTGTTCTGCTTTGACTTCTCTGAGTGGCATTGCTTCCGCCCATTTGGAGAAGCTATAATAAATCTATGGCCTTTAGACGATGGAGGGTCTATAGGGCCCACTATGTTGGTGCCCCAACATTCAAATGGCTAAGATGCAATAGTTGGATTTAGTACATTTGGCGGTTGATGTAAGACCACTCCATGTACTTGACAATGATGACACCTTTTTGAGACATCGAGAAAATCAGTCATCATTGTTAGCCGATAATATCCCATTCTTTTTGTTTTCATTTTCATTTTAGGCCCAGATTGGTGTGCACCACATAGACCTGAATGAACTTCTTTAACAATCTCTTGAGCTTCAATTTGTTTTAGGCATCTTAACCACATCCGGTCAAAAGATCCTTTGTAAAGGATATCATTTACTAGAGAATAGGACAATGCTCTTTGTTTAATTTGATTCGCAATAGAGTTATTTTCGGGTAATCTTCCGGTCTGTAAATATTGAATAATTGGTCGCTGCCAATCATTCTTTTCTTTATCAATTGTTTTTGCCATCATGTTTTCACTAATTTTGTGTAGGTTGTCCATGTCAATTTGGGAAAGAACCTGTCGCCCTTTTATAGAAATCAGTATGTCATATTCTTATGGACAAGTGAATTCTTTTGCGAGTTTTACCAAAGCATCTGCTAAAGAATTCTCTCGTCTTGGGATTAAGAAAAACATCTCATCAAGAATTTGTTGAAGCAGTTTCAGAGTGTAACAAGAATATTGTTCTAATTGAGGTTTCAATGTCATGTATTTGCCCGCAATTTGATTAATGATCAATTGGGAATCTCCGTAGATGTCGATATTCTTGATTTCCATTAATATTTTCAATTCAAGACCGGTTATGAGCGCTTCATATTCAGCTTCATTATTTGTACATGGTTCAGTTAAATGATAGGAAAATGACATCACCGCTTTGTTTGAAGTAAAGAAAATTAATCCTACTCCAGCTTTGCCTGGTATAATTGTCTGTTTATCTTTGTCTTTTTGAGCCGATGATGCTCCATCAAAATATAATTCCCATCGTTGCATGCTTGAGCTTTTTATTTCTAATATTTGTTCATCAGGTAAATCATCATTGAGTGGTGATCCAGTTGGAATTGGGTGTGCTACTAAGAAATCTTCCATGTCCTTTGATAGCACGTAACGATACAATTGTTATGTCGAACTAGAGCGGTATCATTTCCCATCTTGCTAATCTTTAGAAAGTGTCGGTCATGTCATCAGATACTGTAGTGGTTTAACTCTTGAAATAAGAGTTACTTTATGAGAAAGCATATAATGCCTTAGCTGTTGAACTACAAAAATCAAGGCTAAGCAATGCTTCTTAATTACTGGGTATTTTATTTCTGTTGGAACCAGAAAGCGACTCAACTAATATAATGCATTTTCTTTTCCCTTGTCGTTTACTTATGCTAGTAATGCTCCAAGGGAATTATCCAATGTCGTGGCTTAAAGGATTAAAGACCTTCCTAACACAGGGGTACGTTAAGACAAAAGGTGTTTTCAAGTATTGTTTGATATTTTCAAAGGCATGTTGGCATTTTTAATCCCACACAAATTTGGTATCTTATCTGGTTAGGCAGTAAGAGGCTGACACCTACCTAACAGATTGGAAATATCGTAAATACACTAATTTTCTTTGAAATAATCTTAATTGAGTTAGATTTTTAGGAGGAGGCATATTTAGGATAGCCTTAATTTTGAGTGGATCAATTTCAATCCCACGATGTCGAACAACAAATCCTAAAAATTTCCCTGAAGTAACACCGAAAGTGCATTTTAAAGGAATCATTTTAAGATTATAATGTCGTAATCATTCAGAGACAATTCTCAAATCTTACACATGATCATCTTTTTGTTTACTATTGACAACTAAATCATCCACATAACATTAGACTTAATTGTGTATTAGTTTGTCCAAAAATCATATCATGGCTCTTTGATAGGTTGCACCGACATTTTTCAGTCCAAATGGCATAACTTTGTAACAATATATCCTTATGGGTGTCTTGAAGGCTGCATTTGCTTCATCTTCTGAAAAACAATTTTATTTGATTATATCCTGATGAACCATCCATAAAAGAAAACATCGCTTGTTAGGATGCTATATCGACCCTTAATTCTGGTATTGGTAAGGGGAATTCATCTTTCGAACATGCGTTGTTTAAGTCCCTGAAGTCTATACAGACCTTTATTTGACCATTTTTCTTTCTAACTGACACTACATTGGCCAACCATGTTGAGTAATTTTCTTATCGTATGAAATCAGCCTCAATTAATTTCTTAACTTCGGCAATGACTTGTTGTTCTATTTCGACGCACATCCTTTTTGGATCTTATTTAACAGGGATTGTAATTTAATTTATCCCAAGTTTGTGGACTGCGACTTCTGGAGCTAACCCAGACATTTCATCATAAGTTCAGGTAAAGCAGTATTTATATTCTATCAATAGTTGAATTTCTTTTGCTTCTATGTCGTTAAGAAATGAACTAATGAAAGTTGGTTTCGGGTTTTCATCAGTTCCTAAATTTATTTCTCTTAATTCATCAACTGTTGATTTAATTTCCTCTTCCAATTCTAGAGGAGCATCTTCGATTGGAAGATCAGGTATTGGTTCAGAGTTATTTTCTTCAGCTATGACTAGGAAAATTTTTGTATAATCTAATGGTTCAAGAGCACCAAGCCTGATATCCTCTTTAGAGTTATGATTTCATCTATTATTATACCACAAGTGTTCAATGAAATGTGGTTATTTTAAAGACCATTGTTTAAGTATTAAACTATTTTGAATAAATTTTTGTGCCCAAGGAGAATACAACTCAAAATGGATTTTCATTGATTTTGGAAGATTTTCATCTTCTAATTTTACATCAGTTTCAGTACTAGAAAAAGTAGAACCAAGTCCAAACTTAATTTGCTTCTTATCCTCACCATATACTTCTTTGACTACTAAATTCTCAATCTTAGCAGTAGAGATTGGAGTTAGAGTCATAGAGTGTATATAATGATTAATTTTCTCATACATAGACTTAAATTATTTTTCTTTGTCTTCTTCTTCAAGAGTTATTTTGAATTGAGGCTCTTTTAGAACCACTAATGTTGTTTCTTCTTTTGTATCTTCTTCAGAGTCCAGGAGAATTTTGATCTTCAATGGTTTCTTCATTGTGACAGTTGGGTTTTCTTTCCCTCGTCCTCGTCCTCGGCCTCGGCCTTGGGTATAATTTTGATGAAAATCACCACCCTTCGCCTTTGTTGTAGAATAAACTTTTTCATTTATTTTCTTTTATTTGTCGTTTTCTTTTATATTCACCATTTTCTCTCTGGAGAATATCATTTTCTTCATAGGAGCATATTATGATGCATCTTCATGTATACCAATTTCATGGATTGAAAATGGTTGTAAATCTCCTATAATACAACATTCTTGTCCTTTCTGTAAATATTTTATGCATTGATGTAGTGAAGAGGGAACTATTTTATGCTCATGAAGCCATAGTCTTCTAAGTAAGACATTAAAAGAGGTATCAGAGTCGATGATATGGAAATTTTTTGTTGTCACCAAGTCATATATCTTTAGGAGAAATGTTATTGATCCTAGAGCTCATTCTCCTTGTTGATTAAATCCTCGTAACATCATTGTATCTTGATAGTTGGGATGCATCAATATCCAAATATGTAAGAGTTCTTAAATTTATTATGTTAATCGAGGCACCTGGGCTAATAAGCACCCTTGAAAGTGTCATGTCATTTATGTTCACTGTGATGTATAGTGGACAATTATGCTCGGTCATTCCAAGTAACAAGTCTTTTTCAGAGAAGGTGATCTTTGTCGATTCTTCTAACGGACAAACTTCATTTTGAGTGATGCTAGCAAGTTGAGCTAACCAAATGTCTGGATGTAAAAGAGCTTTTATCAATGACTCTCTCATTTCTTTAGAGAGCATAAGAGCATCATAAGTACTCAATTTTGCTGGTAACGTTCTCAAGTGAGCTAATATATTATAGTCCACCTTCTTATAAAGATTCTATTCATTTCTTTTAGGGATTTATGGATGTATTAGAGGAATGATCATTTCCGGTGTAACTATTTTTTTTCCTTTTCTTGGGAAGCCATTATAGAGGGTAGAACTTTTCCACTTCGCAAATTAATTTCAACTATTTCTTCAAGTTTATTGTCTGACTCTTTCATCTCTGAGTCTGAAGATTCCACTTCTATGAAAATTGGGTTTCCTTGTAGTTGGAGTGTGACAATATCACTTTCATCTTTATCATTGTCAGAATTATCATTAATGTTATTATCGTTTTGATTGTCATTAGATTGATCAAGATCATGTACGATTTAAGTATTGTCTTCAGAATTAAAATTTGAATGATCATTTTCAGAGGTATCACCCAAAATAGACAAAATGTAAGTAGAACTGGAAGTATTATTATTCACAATAGTGGTAAAAAGGAAGTCATACAAGGTCAACAGATTGAGGGATTTTCTCCCTTCATTCGAGACAACTATCCTAGTAGGAGATGAAGAAACATAAGAGCTAGGAAATACAAAAGGAAATGTAATCCCTATATCTAGGACACCTCTAATACTTTTTTATTCTTCATTTTTCTTTTTCTTTTCTTTCTTGGAAGATTTTATGACTTGAATGTTTGTAAGGATCTCCTCGGAAGATTTACCTTGAACAGTGTTATCTTTGTTCTTATTGTCAGGATTAAGCTTATCAACCGAAATCATATTGACTGAACATTTTTCATGCTCTTTCAGATATTCTTTCGGGATTGCTATATTTTCTTTTTTTAAAGTTAAGCTCTAACCAGTCTTTGAAGACAAAACATTCTTCAAATTTGTGTCCAAGCATTATGTGGCAAGGACAGTAGTTGGGATTATCCTTCATGTCAACTTCTGCTGGCCTTTTAGCCTCTGGTAGCTTGAATTATGGTATTTTCAGCAGGCTACGAAATATTTTACGGACGACCTCTATCTTAAATGGATATTCCTTATTCATTCTTTCAGCCATCGTTCATTTGTTTGTCGGTACTAGGATCGGTTATTGAAGTTGTAATTAAGAAGTAGTTTGTGGTAATGATTAGTTTTTTCATTGTTTCTTTTGTTCAGGTTGAACTTCCATTACTTGTTTACCCTTCTCTACAACATTTCCCGGCTTCTTTTGAAATATTTTGAAAGTCTTTGTCTTTTCGATCTTTTCCGTTACACTCATCTGCTCAGCTTTACTGAGTAATTTTTCAAATGTTTTTATTGTAAATCCTTTGAGCATAAATGCTATAGGACCATGGATATTTTTAAGCAAGATTTCAATAGTGTGTTGTTCTTGGAGTTGCAGTTCACATTTCATGCTGAGATTTCTCTAGCGCAAAATGTAATCCACTAAACTCTCTCTTGGATTTTGCTTTTTTACTACCAAATCACCAACTGTCATATGGTGTTGTGCTCCAGCAAAGCAATGAATGAAAAGACCTTCAAGTTCTGCAAAAGTCCTAACAGACCCATTAGGAAGTTCTGCATACTAATCAAAGGTAACTCCTGTGAGACTGTTCACAAATTGACGGAATATAAGAGCGTCACTTCCTCGAGCATTACAACAACTTGCTCTGAAGTGTGCAAGATGCTCACGAGGATTACTAGTCCTGTCATACATTTTGAATAAAGGAGGAACAAAACCTTTAGGGTATTGAAAATAATCAAATTCCTCTGGATAGGGTCTACCCTTTGGAATTAATGATCCAGCTTTTACCTGAGCCATTGTTTCTTTTATTTTTTGTATTACCAATTGTGTAATTTCTTTCTCTTGAGCTCCACTTTGGGAAGAGTCCCTTTTTTTAATTACTTTCTTCAATTTCTATTGGCTCTGTTTTGTCCTCCAAAATGTGTATTGCCTCTTGTCTAATGATTTCAACAGTAAGCAATGGATTTGTTGGTGGATTTTGCATAGCTGCCATTAATTCTTCCATTTTTTGTTCAAGATGGTTGATTTGTTCATCCCTTTGTCGTATAACCGCTCCTAATTCTTCTGTCGTGTCTACTTCACTTAATTCTCGTGCTAAGGAGGTAGATCGTCTTTCTAGCATATTTATCTCTGCGACTTCCTCATTTGAAATATTCAAAGAATTATTCCTCTTTCGTATTGAGAATTGCTTGATGTCATTTTTCAATTTCTTTAATCGTTCTTTAAATGATTTCAATGGATGTTTTTCATAACTTTGCTCCTGAGAACTGTCTATAGGGGTACTCATGGTATCCGAGATTCCTCCTGACGATTCTCATCTCCATACATTATTTTTGAGAAAAGGACCAGATATCATGGGAAGTGTATCATCATTTTATGAATAAGAAGGGTCTCCACGTTGTAGCATTTGAACCAAAGCAGTAGTTTTAGCTGACGTGTCTTCTGCTTATGATTTTAATTTATTATGCTTAGTTTTATTTCTTATGACAACCACATCTTTTATTCTTGGGCCTAGACGAAATTTCACTAGTACCTGAGTACAGTGACTGTCTAATGGGAATTGTTGATCCCCTTTTAGGTAAGTAGGATCTTCAATTGAAAGAATGTTTCTTTCATTGTTGTAAAGACCACACATCCCATTTTATCTAACAGTCGGGAAATTAAAAACCTGTCTTTCCCTGCTAATCTTTTAAACACAAAGTATAAGACATGAATTGACGGAGAATTTCTTGGTTGGAAAGTAGTTTCCTCATATTCAACAAGTATTAAAAATATATCCTTTTTTTTTGAAAAGGAAGGGTTCCCAAAATTACTTTGTTCAAATTTAGATGTTTCAAAATTATCATTTTCTTTACACCTTTTCTTTCTTTTAAGAGAACAAGTTTTATTTCTTCGTTGAGTTTTTGAACAAGATCCGACTCATGTATGGATGGAGGTGGGATGTGGTTTTCTTATTCAACACAAATTTTCTTTCCTTTTTTGTCAACTTGTCTTTCCATTTCTTCATATATTGTTCTTTAGGAATGTATTGAGGTAAGTCTTCTGTAAAGTTAAGAAAATCTTCATAAGGTTCCTGATTGAATTCTTCAAAGGATTGTACATTAGTTTGATATAGATATTCTAATGAAAATTCAGTTTCATCAAATAATCCAAAATCATTCTGATAAAGGCAAACATTTTCCTCAATTGGTGTATTGAAATCTTGATAATAGGAAAAGACTGAATCCAAAAATTCCATTGCAAATTTTCTAAAAATTTAAGGAGAATAAAATGTTATGGACTCATTTACAAACTGGGAATTTATCTTTTTGTTTTATTTTATTGTTGTAAAATGTAAAAAATAACTCTTCAAAGAGTTGGATGTGGCCCTAAAGGTCAAATCATCAAGTGAAAACAACCAATTTAACAAGAGATGAGAAGAAAGATGGTTCCCAGCAGAGTCACCAAATAAAACTCTTGTCAGAGTTCGTAGTTGTGTTAGAGATTTTCTCAGTGTCAATGTTGATGTCGTTTTGGAGTCGCCACTTTGTTTATCTATAATATCACCCTAATCTTCAATAATTCTCATTTCTTTGGATCTTGTAAGAGGATCCTTATATAATAATAAATTTGAAGAAAATAAGGGCTAATAAGGTAGAAAATAGTAGAAAAAGAGATGTTGGTGATAATCCTTATAAGAGAAGATTCTAGAATGTCCTATCCAAGAAGTTCTATATAAGGATACTAAGATTTTTGGTAACCAGAGATTTTTTAGATGGAATATCTATTCTGAGTTCTTTAAATCTTCTATAGGAGCAAACTCCTATAGTTAATTACATCTTAGACAATTATGATTGTCTAAGAAAACATCTGATTAATGTTAATCACTTGTTTTCTAAGAAATTTTATGGAAAGAAATGACAACGTTCAATCCTAAGGGTAATATGTCATACTACCCTAAAGTTTGATTTTGTCAATTTTTATTTTTTTGTTGTTTCTCGTTTTTAATTGTTCTGTCAATATCATTTATTATGTCATTTTTATTTTGTTTTATTTTGATGTTTGTCGTTTTATTGTCGTTTTTGTCATTTGTTTGATGACTATCCTAAAATTTTTAGATTTTGAAACTATCCTAAGAGCTTTAGTTTTGTTTTGCCTTGGTTTTTTCATCATAGTGTTGTTTGTTTTGTTTGGTTTTATCAATATATTTTGTCCTATCTTCAGAATGTCGTCCCGCAAAATAGAGTTAGCACACCCTATAAAATGCAAAAAAAATCTAAAGTGAATTTTAATGTCGTTGTTTCATCTTAATCGTCCAACAAAATAGAGTTAGCACACCCTATAACATACAAAGAAAATCTAAAATGAAACTTATTTTCATCCTGCAAAGGAAAATAATGTCAAATTTAAAAGAAATAATGTCAATTTTACTTCTTAAATCTTTTATTTTATTCAGTTACATTTTTGGATAACCCGATCAATATGTCACTGGCTCCGTCCTCCCAGAGTCATCAGGGGCCTTAATCTACTTAGTCCGAAAGGTGTTAAACCAAGACCAGAAGAGTTCATTCAGTAACCAGGATTGCGTCATCTGAGAAATCTTCATGGACTAAGAACACGGGTTCAAGTTGCATTCGGTGATGTTTGTTCATTAAGGTTCATTTAAGTTTTAATGTCTTTTTCCGATTTTAGGTTGGAAAATTTTAGGTTGTTTACGATTTTTTAAGATTTTTAATTCATTTCATGTTTTTAATTAATGTCAATTGATTTTTTTCATTAGATTTTTAAAAATCTTAGATTTATTGTTATTTGAATCTAATGATTAGTTTTTTTGTTAGATTCGATGTCTTTTGAACCTTGATTAGGGGGACTTTATATATTGCAATAACTTATGAACTCAAATTTATATATTTAATAATGATTTTATAAAGTCCAAACATTCAATACAAGTATACGTATCGTATCAAGTAATACAGGGCTCTAATGGAGTCCTAGTTATCGATCCTAGAGGGAAGACACGATTCTTACAATAGATAACGTATGTTGACCTCATTTTTGATGAGGTCTTCTCTTTCCTCTTTAGTACTTAGGATCTAGCCTTAGGCTTTTCCTTTGACTATCTTAGAGGACTAGAAGTGAAACCCACCACTTAGAAATTCAAACCACTTCTAAACTCCCTGCAAACTCCACAAACTTGATTGTAAACTCCTAATCACCTAGAGGGTTGAAATTAAGTGTGGAAGTTTAGAGGATGAGTTCCTATAGGACTCTTTGGCCTTAGGATCGCCCTGCGGGTGGCACTAGTGCGGTGAAGGCCCGACTTACACACACACTACACTTATACACTACACTTTCACACACCTCCTAAAACCACACCCATACCCAACTTGACCTCCGACTCATGGAGGTGATTCACATGGATGGTCCTTAACCCCTAAGCCCTCGGGTCGAGAGGTTAGGAACAACATAGTGAATGCCTCAAATGAGTCCCTTCATGGCTCATGTGGGCTTGATATGGCTTCATGGCTCAACCCAAAATTGTTCCATTCCACTTACATTTACCCAATCTTCAATTTTCCAAATTTTCAATTTTTGACCCCGGGGACCCTACACCCGCCTAGCCTACCCAAAACCCTTGAAATTACCCAAATTTTTCAAAAAAAAAAATCTCCAAATCACCCAAAATTCCTCAAGACCAATCCCAAACATTCCCACATTACTCAAATTGATCATTCATAGCCAAAAATACCAAAAATTCCAAAAATACCTCCCAATACCCTCCAAATACCCAAAATGCCCCTCTTGACCCAAAAATCCAAAATTTCAGAAAATTCCCAGAAAATTCCAAAAAATCCCAAATATTCCTAATTTCATTTTTTCCAACTACACCATGGGCCAAGTTTGTCAATTTACCCCACTTGTGTCAAAATCCCTAATTTGACCCATTTTAACCGAAAGTGAACCCAATGTCAAACCAAACCTACCCAATTGACCCAAATTATGGTCCAATTCAATTCTAAACTTCAATTCAACATCCCCAACACCAATCTAGACCAAATCCAAGCCCAATTTGATTGACATTTGAATCCAATTTCACTTTTGATCTTAAAGCCCAATTTGGACCCATGACCCAAACTTAGCTCAAACTCACCCAATTCAACTCCAATTAACCCCAAACCTTTTCTAAACTTTCCTTAACATCCTCACAAACAAAACACTAACATGATTAACCCAAAATTTAGACCCAAACCCCACTCAAATTCAACCCAAAGCTAAGAGGCCCAATTTTGACCTAAACCCTAACCTAACCCAAATAAGCCCAAACCCCAAAATCAAAACCCAACCAAAGTCAAAACCTCTTTGAAACACTCCCATAAAAATTCCCAACATTAATTTTACATCAATTTCAACCCTAGCCAAATATTGGCCCAAATTAGCCCAATTTGATTTACATTGGCCCATGTACCAAATGAACCCAAATCCAACCCAATTCAAGCCCAAAGAACCTCAAATTTATTCCAAATCACTCATGAAACATCCCTAAACCAAACCCAAAAATTATTTGGCCCAAGCCTTTACCAAACTTTCATCCTAAAGTCCATTTTAAAATCCAAAAGCCCACTTCCCTAAACCATTTTAAAAGCTCATCTTCACTAAATTTTAAAGGCCCAGACTTCATGCTAAAGCCCATATGACATTCTTTTCATCACCCCATTAATTGATATCATCCCTTAAGTCCTAAATCAATCATCAAATAAATCCAAATCAAGCCATATGCCAATTCCCATCAAAATGCCAAAATTCACAAAACCCTTTTTCATGAAATTGACTTAACTTTTCCCAAGCCAAAGATGAGCCATGAAGCCATGCATGAGCCACATGGAAGCCATGGGAGCTACTTTCCATCTCACCAAGCCATTAATGGCAAGAGGAGGGAACCCTTTCCTAATCCTTCATTAAGCCTTTTAACCATACTCATGTCACACTCTAAACCATGCTTAGCCACCTCACCATGGATGGAGACCACACCATTTTCTCTTGGTTGACCCAAGTGATCCTTTTCAGCCCAAAACCAGGCCTTGGGTGGTGAACCTAGCCCAAAATCATGGGTTGACTCATTTGAACCCAAAATATTCTTCCCCCATTCCATTTCAATCCAAGCTCTTTACACATGGCATTAGCCAATTGCCTACACAAAACCCTGCACCCGACCCACCTAAACTCGAGGGTGACCATCGCCTGCCAGGCCACGCCCGAATCGCCGGAAAAACCATGGCCGAGACCTCGGGAGGAGCCAAAAATTTCAATTCTCCCTTGCTGACTTGTCTCAACCCAAATGGACAAGATAGCTCTTCTTCTCCTCACCAGAGCAGCTGATCCCCAGCCTTAAACCCCCCTGGGAGGCCCTCCACCCTCTCCTATTTAAACACCACCCCCTCTCGGCCATGAGAGGTGCTGAAAAAAAATCCTTAAGAAAACTCTGCCAAAATTGTTCCAGACTACTCCCCACACATAGAGAGCTTGATCCCCACTGAAATCCCCCTGCCATTTCCTCTCTGTGAGCTCAATTTCAGAGTTGAAATCCAAGCCCAAAACCGGGACACTTCTCCACGGTGAGCCAATCCCCAAATCGATTGGTCCTACACCCGCACAAGGTTAAGAGAAGGAGTTCCCAGCTGAAAGCCCCCTCTCCGTGCCATCCATCCGTTCCAGACTCCAAAGGTTGAAATCGGGCTTGGTCAAAATCATACTTGGACAATTCACCAGGCCAGGAGACTTCATGTGGAGCTTGCTTGGACCCAATCGAAGGTGACACAACCCTCAGATCGAAGCCACACTTCTCTGAGCAAAGGTATGGTCTCACTCTTCTTCCCGAGCTTCTGAACATTCTCCATTTTTATTGAGTCAATTTCATGCCACATAAACTGTATGGATGTGTTCTTCTTCTCGAGACGAATCCATAGAGCATAAGAACGTTTAATTTGGTCAAGTATTGAGTGGGATCTTAAGCCTACAAGATGGACGGTTCTCGGGCTAGGAGGCTTGGGGACGATGAACAGATGCCGTTCATTCAATACACGCGCGGACGGACGACTCAGATGGCGTCGGACCAGGAGATGATACATGAACCGCGGGCTGCATGGCGCTGAGTCGAAAGGCGGCGCCGAATCATGAGACGACGCGTGTGCGTTCGGAGCTGCCGAGGTTGAGCTGGCGCCGCGTCACTTAAGTGGAAAATAGGATTTTTCTTATTTATTAAATACCCAAAACTTAAAAAATTCATAACTTTGTGTAGAAAAATCATAAAAATAAAATAAAAATACCCTCTTGCTCAGTGAACAGAGGAGAATAATGTGGAAAAGAAATCATTTAATTTCATTGAATATTTAATTTTTAATGATTTATTTACTCTCTGCACATTTTCAATTCTCCATGCATGTATACAATTCACCATGGCATGAGACCATAGGGCTTTTGAAGCCTCTGAACCTGGAAACATTCCCTGAATTTTCCAAGGTCAGAGGCCATCCCTATGAGAAGTTATTGATTTTTCAAATTTATGTTGCTGTTTTGAGTATTTTAATTCCAATAATTAGCATGTTGAGAAATAAATTCTAGGAAAATTTGGAGATGTTTCTTATGACCAGAGGACCCTAGGGAAAATAGGTTTTGAGTTAACTCACTTGGAATAACCCTAATTGGCTTAAACACCCAAAATGGACCTTTAATTAATTAGAGCTAATCTTACATTAAATTGACTTGAAATCAATTCTCCACTGACCTTTAGGATCAGAGGAACCCACCATAAAAGTTTGAAGTCAATTGGACTTGGTTAGCCCTATCAAATGGGTTGATTAAGCCATTTAGCCAAAATTAAACTTCAAAAATTTATAACTTCCAAAATACTTTTCAAAAATTCACCAAATTGGTTTTGGAGCCTCTCTGATATCAGGGGAATTTAAGAAAATTAAAATTGCAATTTTCTAAAAAAGTTGATTTTTTGCATTATTTTAATATTTTTAATAATTAAAAAATAATAAAAATCATAAAAATAATAAAATTCACCAAAATATCACATTTTGAATTTTAATCACTTAGGAGCAAACCCTATATTTTTCTTAAGTCTCTATGATGAGATATTAAATTTTAAAGCTTTAACGTAATTTTAAAATTAAAAAAATGTATTTTCTAGCATTTCCACTAAAATAATTCCAATAAATCAAAGAAAAATCAGAAAATTGTAAAAATTGATTTTCGGGTTTCCTTGATATCGAGAGATTTTAAAAAAATATAAAATTCATTTTTCAACCTTTATTTTATTTTTAAATTAATTAATACTCCAAAACTCAAAATAATTATAATAAAAAAATATAATTCAAAAAATCACCAAAATTGGTCTAAGTGGTCCTCTGGTCATTAGGAATGTCCCATAATTTTCTTAAGGACAGAAACTTTCCCTTGGTCATGTTATTAAATTTTCCTTGAAAATTCTTATTTTCCACCAAAAATAATTATATAAATAAATTAAATACAGAAAAATCACATTTTCTCCTCTAATGTCTTGATTGACGTATGAGTGGTCACATAAAAATTTCTAATTCATTTAAACTCAATTCAGTGTTATAAAATTAGTAAGTTTAAAGGACAAAATAAGTAATCAAAATTTTAACCTATAATTAAAAATTTTAGGTTTAATTGAAAGGATGGGTAAAATATTTGATATTAAGTTGATTTGGGATGTTTGAAACTTAGGTTTTTAAAGGGTAGAAACCTACCATATAATTTGAAAATAATTAAAATAAACTTTAATTAAATAATTGTTTAAACTTGGAAGAATAATAAAAAAATTAGAATTGTTAAAATAGGGATATTATTAGGAAGAAATTTATTCTTTAATCCAAGAATCCCTAAATTAGTCACCTCAATAATATTTAATTCCTAATTAAAATGATAATCTAAACTCAAGGTTTAAAATGTTAAAAAGCTTAATCATTAAATTAAATTAAAGTTAAAACATTTAAATTAAATCCTTCCAAAATTTCAATTAAATTAATACTTTAACAATTAAAATTAAATCATCCCTAAAACATAAAAAAATATATATATAAAATTAAAATTAAAAGAAAAATAATAAAATTAAATTAAAATTTAAATTAGATTAAAATTAAAATGAAATTGAATTAAATTAAATTAAATTTAAATTTAAATTAAATTAAATTAAATCGCATTAAATTAAATTAAATTAAAACATATTAAATTAAATTAAATTAAATAATAAAATTAGTAAATAAAATCAAGTTAAAATAAAATTAAAATTAAACTAAATAAATAAAATTAAATTAAAAATTAAAACTAAACCAAACCAAATTAAATTAAATTAAATTAAATTAAATATAACATCACTTAAGACATAAAGAATTCAAAAATAAATCTAAAACAACTTGAACACTATTCCAAACTTAAACTCATTAATTGAAATTAAATTGAATTACAAATCACTTGAACATCGATTTGCTCTCAAAAGTTCTTGTTGTCATAACTCCTAAATGAAGTGTTAAGTGAAGTGTTACTTCACTCATAGTGATATTCAAATGTCCTAGTTCACTCGAGCAAGATAACAAAACTCGAACTCCCTGGATGATTGATTCATTGTATAATTAAATTCTCTTGGACTTAAAATAATCCTAAAAATATTGAAAAGATGTTTAAGATTCGTCTTAAGCACTTCCTCGCACGATAGGATGTTTATAAGAACAATTGAACTTAATTGTTCTTTGATGAAGAAAATCGTCCTCAAACCAAAACACAAGAACCTAGACGTCATAGGAGATGACTAGCTATAGAAGTAGGACCTTGGTAGAAAACCATAACCCTTCCCTTAGCTCTACCTAGGAACTTGTTTTAAATGTTTAAATATTCTAAATTGTGTTTAAGTGCAGCCTGGGATGACGGGAAGACCCTCCAGGTGCGCTTTTATTTTATTACAATTTACCTTCTTGCAATTTACTTTATTGCAAATGCACTTACTTTTCTTGCATGATAAACAACTCATTGCATGAAAACCCACACCTTTAGGATAGTCCCTAAAACCAAAACCAAAACTAAATTAAAAGTCATTTCAAGATAAAATTCACCGCCACAACATTTCAAAATATAAAATAACTCAAAATTTAATCACAAACAAAACAACAAAACTACAACTACAACTAAATTAAAACGTCTTGTTGGATGATCGGGAATACCTCGGATGATGTAACATACGTGTTGCTAACGGGATTTCCCATGGTCTAAATGAAAGTGGGGAACTCATTTAGTTGAGTTTAGCAAATTCATCCGACTAAGTGAATCCGATAAAAATAACGATGCCGAAGGATGGAACCGTGGGATCTTAACCGGTGTTGTTATAATCAACTTTAAGATTTGTTTTAATTAAAACATAAAAAAAAACACTTGGACTTTAAGATTTCTAAAACCAAACTCTTCTCTTCTCTTTTGATTACAATCTTCTAAAACTAAACCCTCTCGCAACAATAAGGAGCTCGGAGCATGGTGGGCAAAGACGGCCATCGTCATCGCAAAAACCTGAGTCTACTTCAGCAAAACTTTCTTAGAACTAAATAACGAAGTCATAGGATTTCGAGGTAGTTTGCCTAGTGCAACATAAATCCTCAACCTTTTGTTAGGCATTTGCATTGTAAATTAAGCCCTAACCGGTCTTAGTACTCCGAGGTAGTCGTTTGGTACGACATAAACCCTCACATCTTCGAGGCTATTTGTATGGTCATGTCATATGAATATAAGTCCTAATTAATTAAAATTGGCAAGATCAAAACATTAAATAAATATTAGGACTATCCTAAATTCAAGCCAAACAATAGGATAGTCGGGAAATTACCGAAGTTCGCTTTGAATATGTAATTTCTCCTACCTTTCTTCCTTTGAATTCCCAAAACAAAATGTTCCAAACTTGATCCATTCCATATTAAAATTCCAAAATTCAATCCCTCGAAAACTTAAACTTTGAGATTCTCGAGAGCGGAACTACCGATTATTATCGAGAGTTTTCTTAAGTGATTCCCGTCACTTAAGATGTAATTAACTATGTGGGCTTTCCCTTATAGGGAATTTTAAGAACCCATGTAATATAAACCCTGTTTAATTCATTTATATTAAGCAGGGGAATTTGTCGGCTTATAAAATTGGTTCGCAGACCAAACGGATGTCACAAATCTTCTAGTTTATTTAATCGAGCCTCATCACCAAACAGTGTGTCTATTCTTCGGGATAGATACACGGTTTGTGATGCGGTGCTCGTTTATATAAACTATCTGGGATGTGAGGTCGGTTTGATTTCATATCTTAAAATTATTTTCAAAATTAAATACTACTTTTCAAATTATTTATTTAAATTAAATTAAAAAAATCCGCCGACAATTTTTGTAGGCGACCCCCTTTTCAAAATAAAACACATAACCTAAAATATGTCGACAACTTCTGGCGAAAATTTTTATCAGATAATTCTGCTTTCAAAAATTGGTAGTGTATCCATGTCCCTAGTGGATCAAACTACCCTTCTTTCCGTTGGAATACTATGTTCATTTCTACCTTGAACAAGTACGGCTAACATTCTCTCGGATTTAGGAGCCATCGTTTAGACACCCCTAAACGAGAGAGGTTCCGAGATCCTTTTACCTCATTTCTGAGGTGGGGTGGGCCCCCAATCGGTATTAGTTTAGGAGCAGCCTTGCGGGTCGAGAAGTTTCTACAAGACTTTCTCTTCCTTTTCCAGTTCCTAATCATTTCCTTTACCCTTCCTCCAACTCTCCTTCTTTTAATAATTCTCTGTCCTAACGAATAAATCTTTTCAAAAAATAATTATCTAAATAAATTTTCTTTTAATACCAAAAATACACTAAGATAAACGGAAATGTGTTCAGACTCTTTCTTTTGTGTCATAAGTTTTACGACAAGAAGAAGCACGATTCGGGGACTAACACTTGGAATCGCCCCGCGAAATGGAAGCCCCAAAACTGATCTTCTCCTTTGTCAACGGACTGGACGTGGCTATTTTCAAGGACGAACTACCTGATAATGGAATCATTCGATTCAGACAAGGATTCGGGGACACCGACATCAAAATCCCCGACGTCACTCTCTTTTCACTTACAAGCAAAGTACCGGAAACTGAGAAGCCGTTGATTGAGTTTAACCTCAAGTCAACTCATGAATTCCCTCCTCTGTAAAAGATTCCAACCGAGAGGAGTACTGTTGTTTCCAAAAAGACTGTTGTTGCTACCCCAACTGGTCTAGTTGTCTCTGCACCTACCCCGGCTTCTGCCAGACTAAAGGGGAAGGAAATTCAGAACTGTGATGAACTAGTTGCCGTGGAAGGTACAGATCTTCCTGTAAAACCTTCTGTTTTTAAAATCAGGTCCAGCTCGAGGATTCCATCACTGACACGGACTCAGAGGAGGAACATAAGTAGAAGGATTGCTAGAGAAGCCAGAGCTGCTGAAGTTGCTTTCCTGGAGGAAATCCCAGAACTGCCCGAGTATACACCGCTGCCTGAATACATACCACTTTTGGGAGGAAGTAGATTCCATCCCCTCTCCGCCGCAGAGGGCGAGGAAAATGTTCGCAAGATTTCTTCTGCATTGCCTCAGCCCGCATATTACAACGATGGCCGTAAGAAAAGGGCTAGAATTACGCCATTTGCTCGACTGCAAACCTTGATAGAAAAGTTAGCAAAGAAAGAAAAATGCCCCGTGTCGGAGATTTTAAGAAGGATAGGGCGGGTGCCGGCCCAAGTCCCGTCTTGGGCCGCGAGTAGAACCCGCTATCGCCGCGGAAAAGCCAAATAAGAGAATGAAAGCTAGTCCACCTCGTCGTTGTTTCGGGACTACAAATTAGGGAGGATACCACCTTCCAAAGCATTTGGTCGACTGAACCATCCGGTCCTGAGACCTTCTATCGCTAGAAGGATGGTATGGCTTCCCACTACTCGGACAATTAAGATTAAAACAACGACTCGAGAAGGAAAGTCTCGTCAAGAGACTTGAGTCCGAAGAAAGTGCTACCGCAGTGAAGGGGACTCATGAGAAGGAAAACCGACAGCTATCACATGACAACTGCAAAGATGTATAGAAGAGACCATTAGAAGATGCTATGGAAAAGCTAAGAACTGATATTCGGCGATTAGCAAAAGAAAGAGAAGAAAAAACTAGAGATGAAGTCGACTCGTCAGAGTTCACGGATGATGAATATGCAGAAATTAGTATGGTTGAAACACGAGTTTCGTCAGCTTCACAAGGTGCACCTGCAACTGCAGAAAGAGAAGAGCCTGAAGTAATGAGGATGCAGCTTCAGGAGAAAGATGATACGATCGCCTAAATGGCAAAAAGGATGGAAGAGATGGTTGTAGCCCTAGCCACTCTCCAGAGTCAGGTTCAACCCCAAAGAGAAACACCCCTAGAAGTTATTCACATTGTAGACGGAGGAAAGGAGATTACATCCGTCAACGGGGATGATCAATTAAAAAAGGATGCAACACAAAGCATGATTCCGGGAAAGGATATCATGAGCATGGTAGAACAGTAGGTGCGAGAAGCCTTGGCACAATCAAAGAGCGGGACATCCATTCGGACGGGTAGACCTTACCCCGAAGAATTCGACGTTGTCTAATATCCGAAAGGCTTTGTACCACCTCTGTTCAAGACCTTTGATGGAACCGGAAACCCTCGACGGCATGTTGCACATTTTCGTGCCGCTTGTTGCAATGCCGGCGGAAGTGATGCTTTACTCTTCCGACAATTTGTCGACAGCTCCGTCGGTGGATCTCCTTTCATTGGTATGCGGAATTACCAAACGGTTCGGTGAAGACATTTTCAGAATTAGAGAACCTCTTCATCGAGCGATTTGCGGAGCTCGGCACCACATCACTATAGGTGATTTAGTGGTAGAGAAGCAGAAGTCGAATGAAACTTTGGTGGACTACATATTTCGATGGAGGAATCTAAGTATGAAGTGTGAGCCACAGCTACAAGAACAGCATGCAGTCGGCATTTTACTAAAGAGCATTCACGACCCGATAACACTTCTCCTCAAGGGATTTACTATTAAGACTTTTGAGAAGTTGTTAAGCAAGGCCGGAAGCTTGCATGAGGAGGCGAAGCAATTAAGTTTCACCGACAAAACAGACAAACAGAAGCCCGTGAAAACTTTTGAAAAGAAGTCCGGGATCGTCGCAGTAGTCGATAAGGGCAAGCAGCCAATACAAATACCGCCAGAACGGCCGCAACAAACTCAACAGAAATACCAGCAACCCCGACCCAACTATCAGTCATCTCAACAGTATGAACAACCTCCTCGTCCACAACGTACGTTAAGGGAGCTTCTGAGCAGGGAGTATCCATTCAAGAATGAGGTAGTGCAGAAAATGTTCCACAGTCTGATGAAGACTCCAGATTTCCAACTGCCAGAGCCTAAGAAACCAGAAGAAGTCGACAAGAAATGTGATCCCAACTTTTTCTCTTACCACCGAATGCTTGGACACAAGATAGAAGATTGCATTACCTTCAAAAGTTGGCTCAACGACAATCTTCGAAAAGGGAATATAACGATCCCGAAGGAATACATGAAGGAACCCCAGATAGATCCCTATGCGACTGATGATGGATGGACTACCACCTGGACAAAGTCTTCGAAGAAGATTTTGGATCGCATCCAAACCACTTCGGTGCGAGCCTCAATTCAGAGTTCGAAACCTGTCAAGTCGGCATTATCACTTGCTATAGAAGAACTACCTCAACAAGAGACGATTAAAGAAAAGAAGAAAATTGATGAAGAAGAGAAGACCGAGGCTCCTGAGGCTAGACTAGAGTCCGCTCTATCCTAGGATAGTTGTTTCCGATTCGGGGGAGAAATCCCTCGAACCTCTGACTCTGTATGATTATCTGCTCACTCCGGTGGGATCTTATAATGATAAGGGTTATGGCGTTGGCTACGTTTTAACTGTTTCTAACGATTACGTAACTAGCGACAACCAACCTAATCCGGACATCGATTCCGATACATGTGACAATTCTCAAATCATACACAATCTCGACGATCACAATGACAAAGAAGACATCCACCAAGGAGGCTACGAGAGTTCAACAAGCAATGAATCTATTTGCGAGTTTCGAGGAGCTCCAAGTCACAATAAAGTTAGAGCCTTCGGACTCGAAGCTAATCCGGAAGAAGCCGTCATTCCGATTCGGAGGAGACACCAGACAAACTCAATACCGCATTTGGAAGAAATTACGGAAGTCAACTTAAGAAGTGGAAGAGTTCTACCTCCGAGAATGGGTCCAAAGGACAAAGGAAAGCATGTGGTTGTTCGAGAAGAACCAACCCGGCAGAAGAAATAGCCATTCGGGAAGAAATCGAGACACATGGAAATAAAATGGATTACAACGTGCTAGCCCATATTAGGAAACTACCGGCCAAACTGAGCATCTACGACGCTCTCATCTTATCAAAGGAGATGAGAGAAGTTCTGATCAAGGCCTTACTTGATCCAGAAATTTGCTTAGCTCAAATGACCGGAGATTCCTTAGATGAGGTTTGCTCGTTAAAGGAACAACGAGGTGTTACCTTCATGGACAGTGATCTACTACTTGGGACGACTCGATCACAACCGACCGTTGTACATTTCGAATCACAATCGGAAAGTTTACGCTCTCCAGAGTATTGGTGGATCCAGGAGCATCGATCAATATAATGAATCTTCGAACGCTAGCATACTTGAAATTTGATGCTCGCGAGCTCGAAGCGGACAAAATGTTATTAAGAGGATTCAACCAGGAGGGAGAAAGAGCCCTCGGATCGATAACACTGCTAATGAAGACCGGTGACTTGGCAAAGACAACCACGAAATTTCACATAATTGATTCAGAAACGTCATTCAACGCTCTACTGGGCCGACCATGGATACATGAAAATAGGATGGTACCATCATCCCTACATCAGTGCATCAAATACTACGACCGAGGGGAACAGTGCATCAAAGGTGACTTACAACCATTTTCTGTACATGAAATTGGAATCCATGAAGATGCAGCTTATTACGCACCTCCGAAGAAAACAATCTTCTCCATAGATACCATAACAAATGAAGCGAAGGAAGTTCGGGACGACGAAGAACCTGAAGTTCTAGTCCAAGAGTCACTCACCACTCCCTTACGACGAGATGGTGAAGGTTTCTCCACAACTCGCATCCGAGGTCGAGGCCGGGGACGAGGTCGTGGTAGAGACGTTAAGACAGTTGGACAGAGTAAACCAGCCATCAATGTTGATTGGGAAGATAGTTCTGAAGAAGAAAAAGAGATCAAGCAAGAAGCAGCAACAATAAGTCGGAAGAAGCCGCAATTCAGGATCTCTCTCGAAGATGAAAAGAACGAGGAATATAAATCGATGTACGAGAAGATTAACCACTATATATATACTATGACCCTGACCCCGATCCATTCTAATAAGATCGAGGGTATGGTGGTTAAAGAGGTACGTAGCGGCGGTGCAAAGCCCATCAAATTCTACCGTGGTGCTCCTTCCTCCAAAATTGAAAATAATGTACAATTTGAAGATGCTACTTCATCAGAATTAATGGAATTACCTTTTGAGTGGTACTCTCCCTGTGTTCAAAATTTAATTCAGCTTGGTTTCTTACCTCGACAATGGACAAAAGGTCAATCACAACATTTTGAAAAATTATGGAATAACTCCGGTCTTCCACCCAATTCAAAGCATGGTCTCGGATTCAAGCACGAGTAGGATCAGTTGACGATACTGAATTTTGCTTGGTTGTCACTTGCGAGTCTAATGAAAACTGCATGGAAACTACAAAAGAATTTGAAGATTTACAAATTGGAAACGCTCCACCAGAGTTCGTAGAAGAGATCAAATCTAAAATAGATGAGTTAACGGCAATAAAGAAGACTCCGAAGAAATAATCAAGTTATTAATGGAATTTAAAGACTGTTTTGCTTGGAGCTACGATGAGATGCCAGGAGTAGCTCCAGAGGTCGCAGTGCATAAGCTAGGAGTGGATCCTACTTCTGTTCCAGATCGGACAAGGTCCCGAAGAATGCGTCTAGAAATCGAACAACAAGTCATAGCCGAAGTTAAAAAGCTAATAGACGCTAAATTTGTCCGTGAAGAACAATACTCGACTTGGTTAGCCAATGTGGTGCCGACCGGGAAGAAGAATGGTCGGATCGAATTTGTGTGGATTTCAGCAGATTTAAACAAGGCATGTCCAAAAGATGAATTCCCTCTATCGATCCTGGAATTAATGACCGAAATTGCTTCAACACATGAAATATTCTCATTCATGGATGGATCTTCGGGATACAACCAGATAAAAATGGCTCCGTAAGATGAAAAACTTACGACATTCGAACGCCGATCGAAGTATATTGCTACACAGTGATACCATTCGGACTGAAGAACGCAGGAGCAACCTACCAGAGAGCAATGACAAGAATTTTTTATGATCTCATCCACAATCAAGTCGAATGCTACGTGGACGATGTGGTCATCAAAAAACAAAGTAAAGGAAAACCACCTGTATGATTTGAGAATTGTTTTCGAACGATTAAGACAATTTTACCTTAAGATGAATCCCTTAAAATGCGCCTTCGGCATCACCTTCAGGAAATTCTTAGGATTCGTTGTCCGACATCGTGGAATTGAAATCGACCCAGAAAAGATTAAAGCTATCTTAGAAATGCCACCTCCCAAAACCTTAAAACAACTACGATCTTTTCAAGGGAAGCTGGCATATCTTTGACGCTTTATATCAAACTTGTCAGGTAGGTGTCAGTCTTTCTCGGCATTAGTTAAAAAGGACGCCAAATTTATTTGGGAAGAGAAATGCCAGAAGGCCTTTGAGGACATTAAACAATATTTAATGACACCTCCTGTCTTAGCAGCCCTGGTCTCGGTGTAGACCGGTGATACTTTATACCACGGCTTTAGACGACTCACTCGGAGCCCTGTTAGCCTGTGTCGATGATGAGGGTAAAGAAAATGCTCTTTACTACCTAAGCCGTCGTTTACTTCCGACGGAAGTAAAATATCCCACGATCGAAAAGCACTCGTTTGGCCCCGATCTTCGCCGCTCAAAAGCTCGGGCACTACATGCTTTCTCATAAGGTCAACCCGATCTCGAAATTTAATCCATTGCAATACTCGATGACCCGTCCAACGCTTTCCGCGGACTTGCCAAGTGGTCAATGATATTATTGCAATTCGATATAACTTTCGTGCCTCTTCGTGCCGTAAAGGGACAAGTCCTAGCAGACTTCCTCGCAAAGCACACCCTTCGCCGGCAGAATCTCCTCTCAATGACGATTTGCCAGATGAACAAATAATGAGCTTAGAAGGCCCTGATGATCGACGTTGGGAATTATATTTCAATGGAGCATCTTCAGCACATAAAGATGAGGAATCACAAGTGATAGTGCCCGGTAAGGCAGGAATCGGACTAATCTTTATAACACCGGAGCGGGGGATGTTAAGATACTCCTACCACTCGACGCAGCCATGTACAAACAACGAAGCGTAATACGAAGCTCTCATAACAGGATCGGAATTAACTATTCAAATGGGGATAACAAACATCAACATCTACTGGGATTCGCAGTTAATCATTCAACGTATCGCGGACAAGTACATAATTTTAAAACCAAGACTCGAGCAATACTTCCAAGATGCCATACAATTGTTAGAACGGATTCCGAATGTGACGATCTACAAAATTCCCAGGAAAGAAAACGCTTTAGCAGATGCGTTAGCCCGCCTCGCAAAGGAATTTGCCTGCTTGCAAGATGAATCAGTGGAAGTGTCAGTTCAAGGACGACAGGTCCTATCACAGCTCGACATGGATATGATACACAAATCAGAAAAAGAAGAAGAATCAGTTGCAGCAGTAACAGAAAACACAGAAGATTGGCGACAACCATTAATAGACTACTTGCAAACAGGAAAACTACTAGACGATAGGTCGTTAGCCCATCAGATCAAGAAAAGAACTCTGTCCTACACATTAATAAACAACACGTTATACAGAAGGTCTTTTGATCAAATGTGGCTAAGGTGCCTAAGAGGGTCCGAGACCCGTGAAATTGTTAAAGAGGTGCATTCAGGACTCTGTGGCGCTCACCAGGCGGGTCCAAAAATTAAAATGAAAATTAAAAGACTAGGGTACTACTGGCCCTCGATGATGACCGACTGCATGAAAATCGCCAAGAGCTGTCACCAATGCCAAGTGCACGGAGTGGTTCTACACCAACCTCCAAATGTGCTACATCCGACAATTGCGTCGTGGCCATTTGAATGTTGGGGCACGGATATAGTGGGTCCAATAGAACCACCATCTTCAAAAGGACATAGCTTCATTCTTGCGGCTACGATTACTTTTCCAAGTGGGCAGAGGCGGCTCACTCGTGAGAAGTGAAAGCACACCACGTGCTACAGTTTTTCAAGAACCAAGTTGTCTACCATTTCGAAATGCCGCGTAGGATTATCTCAGATAATGGGTCAGCATTCAAAAGCACGCAAATCAACAATTTTGTCAAAAGACACGGAATCGACTGGCAGTATTCAACAATTTACTACCCAAGAGCAAACAGCCTAGCTGAGGCTTTTAATAAAACTCTCGTTCAAATTTTAAAGAAAACTTTGGACGATAATAAGAGAAATTGGCACAAGAAGTTATTAGAAGCCTTATGGGCCTACCGGACAACCTTCGAACTCCTACTCAAGCTACACCTTACGCTCTAGTGTATGGGTCCGAGGCAGTGTTACCCTTAGAGGTCCAAGCTTCCTTCACTCGAATTGCAGCTTGCAAACAAAATCACGACAGAAGAGAATGCCAAATTACGACTAGAGGAATTAGAAAGCCCTGGAAGGGAAAAGACTTGCAGCAGCAAGTAGAATTTAGAACTATACTAAGCTAAGATGGTTCAAGCCCATGACAGACTGGTCCGCCCAAGAACCTTCAAAGATGGTGACTTAGTTCTCATTCTCAAGAGACCTATCCTTGCACACCGCAAGATAGGAGGAAAATTTGAACCCACTTGGGAAGGAGCGTTTGTGGTTGAAGCAGTATACTCAGGAGGCTCTTACCAGCTAGTGAATTGTTAAGGAGAACGACATATGCTTCTGATCAACGGACGATACTTGAAGAAGTATTACGCTACCTGATGTTTCAAAGGATTGAATTCTTCATCCCTATAAGCACGGGTGAAGTAATTACTTATGACTGGGTCCGAACCCAAAAAAAATAATAAAAAAATGTACTAAAATAAATAAAATCATGATGATAAAATTTTCCTTGTTCTCTCTTCCAAATCAAAATCTTTTTTTCTGATATTTTCCCGCTTCATCCCTGTTGAATTTAAAAAAATATATACAAAAGAAAACTCTGTCTCTAATAAACTTTTTCTTAATGTTCTTGTTCTTAGTACAACCCCTGATCCTTTTCCTTGTCTTTTTGCAGGGAAATGTCGAATGGGCGGTTGGTCCTGAACTTTAGAAATGACGCAAGCCTTGCACTCGACGAAAAGAGGGTGAAAAAATGAGCGATAATAGAGATTGACTCAGACTTCGCACCAGCAGGCCTGTAATACGATGAAGGTGACTGGATCCCAGTTGACCGAGAGGAATTGCCTAGTCAGACAGTAATGAAAGTGGGTGGCCCAAGCCACCAACCCGGCAGCAAGAAAAGGGAAACAAACACTGAAGAGGACAAGAGAATCAAGTCCGTAGTCGCTACAGAAGAGGGCAGGCTTGTCAGTGCCGCGCCCACAGAGATTCAGGAAGTACAAAGAGCTACTCTCACAACAACTCAGCGAAGAAATAAAAATGGCCGTATCCGCAAGATGTTAACTAAACTAGCAGCGGACCAGCACGATGAGGCAGTCGTTACTACCAGTGCATATACTTCAAGGATACCGGTTCGACAGGAACCTGAAGAAAGGAGGCCAGCTCCTAGGATAATAGAAGAGATCAGGGAAATCTCAAGAAGATCAGAAGAAGGAAGGCTACCACGCCACCAGATAAAGCCACCAGTAATGCATAACCTTGTTGCAGAAGCAACCCCGGAGGATGTCCCGACGGAGACCATCCCTGAGGAGCCGAGGTATGCAGGAGAACGTGAAGGGATTGAGCCATATATCCCACAGTACGTCACCAGGCCTCACCATTTGCAGATTATTCCAGAATACGAGCTAGAAAGAATGCAGAATGTCGAGAAGCAAACTTTTGAATACTTCGAGAGAATTAGAGGTAGGAGGATCAATATACTAGAAGGCCTCGAGCTACATACAAACGTTTTCTCAGAATACGAACAAAAACAAATCGTGGACTGCATCTAGGATTTGAAAAGAATGGGTCGAGCAGGCCGCCTTGTCGGCATATTTTTTAAGTTGTGTGTTTTGAAAAGGGGTCGCCTACAGAAATTGTCGGCGAATTTTTAATTTAATAAATAATTTGAAAAGGTAGTATTTGATTTTAAAAATAATTTTTAAATTTGAACATTTTAAGATATGAAATCAAACCGATCTCACATCCCAAATAGTTTATACAAACGAGCACCGCACCACAAACCGTGTATCTATCCCGAAGAATAGTACACACTCGCTCGATGATGGGGCTCGATTAAATAAACTAGGAGATTTGTGACATCCGTTTGGTCCGCGAACCAATTTTATAAGCCGATAAGTTCCCCGCTTAATATAAATCAATTAAGCGGTGGTTTATATTACCCGGGTTCTTAAAGTTCCCTATAAGGGCAAGCCCCCGTAGTTAATTACATCTTAAGTGACGGGAATCACCTAAGAAAACTCTCGATAATGATCGGTGGTTTTGCTCTCAAGAATTTCAAAGTTTAAGGTTTTCAAACAATTGGATTTTGGAAATTTCAATAGGGAATAGCTCAAATTTGGAACATGCTTTATTTTAGGAGTCCAAAGGAAGAGGAGTAGGGGATGTCACAAACCCGAAGTGAACTTCGATGACTTCCCGTACTATCATAATGTTAGGCTTTGAATTTCGTAAATTCCTAATGTTTATTTAATGTTTTAATCTCGCCAATTTTAATTAATTAGGGCTTATATTTATATGATAGAATCATACAAATAGCCTCGAAGATATGAGGGTTTATGTCGTATCAAACGACTACCTCGGAATCCTAAGACCGGTTAGGGCTTAATTTGCTATGCAAATGCCTAACGAAGGGTTGAGGATTTATGTTGCACTAGGCAAACTACCTCGAAGTCCTATGGCTTTGTTATTTTAATTCTAAGAAAGTTTTGCTGAAGTAGACTCAGGTTTTGCAGATGACGATGGCCGTGCTGCCCACCATGCTCCGAGCTCCTTGTTGTTGCAGAGGTTTAGTTTTAGAAATCATAAATCGGGGGATGAGAAAAGTGTTTTGGTTTAGAGAAAATCTTAATTTCCAAGTGTTTTCAATATTTTAATTAAAACAAATCTTAAAGTTGATTATAACGACACCGGTTAAGATCCCACGGTTCCATCCTTCCGGCATCATTATTTTTATCGGATTCACTTAGATCCAAATGAATTTGCTAAACTCAACTCGAATGAGTTCCACACTTTCATTTAGACCGTGGGAAATCCCGTTAGCAACACGTAGGTTACATCATCCGAGGTATTCCCGATCATCCAACATGACGTTTTAATTTAATTATAATTGTAGTTTTGTGTTCTCGTTTGTGATTAAATTTTGAGTTGTTTTATATTTTGAAATGTTGTGGCAGATGAATTTTATCTTGCAATGACTTTTAACTTAGTTTTGGTTTCAGCTTTAGGGACTATCCTAAAGGTGTGGGTTTTCATGCAATGATTGTTTATCATGCAAGAAAAGTAAGTGCAATGCAGTTAAATAAATTGCAATAATGTAAATTGCAAGAAAGTAAATTGCAATAAAATAAAAGCGTACACTGGAGGGTCTTCCCGTCATCCCAAGCTGCACTTAAAACACAATTAGAATATTTAAACAAGTTCCTAGGTAAAGCTAAGGGAAGGGTTATGGTTTTCTACCAAGTTCTTAATCCTATAGCTAGTCATTTCCTATGACGTCTAGGTTCTTTGTGTTTTAGTTTGAGGACGATTTTCTTCATCAAAGAATAATTAAGTTCAATTGTTCTTATAAGTATCCTATCATATTGAGGAAGTGCTTAAGGAGAATCTTAAACATCTTTTCAATACCGACAGGATTGTTTTAAGTCCAAATGAATTTAATTATATAAATGAATTAATCGTCCAGGATTCAAGTTTTGTTATCTTGTCTCGGTGAATTAGGACATTCGAATATCCTATAAGTGAAGTAACATTTCATTTAATGTTCGTTTAGGAGTTATGATAACCAAAGCTCTCGAGGGCAAGTTGGTGTTGAAATGATTTAATTTAAGTTAATGGGTTTAAATTTGGAATAGTGTTCAAGTTGCTTTAGATTTATTTTGAATTCTTTATGTCTTTGGTGATGTTATATTTAATTCAACTTAATTTAATTTAATCTTTAATTTAATTTAATTCAATTTAATTCAATTTAGTTTGATTTGAAGTTAAATTAAATTAATTTGATTTCGATTTAATTTAATTTAATTTAATTTAATTTAATTTAATTTAATTTAATTTAATTTAATTTTATTTAATTTAACTTAATTTAATTTGATTTTATTTATTTAATTTAATTTAATTTAATTTATTAATTTAATTTAATTTAATTTGTTTATTTAATTTAATTTAATCTTTAATTTAATTCAACTTTTTAATTTTAATTTAATTTAATTTAATTTAATTTAATTTAATTTACTTAATTTAATTTAATTTTTAATTTTAATTGAAATTTTCAAAAGAGTTTAATAATTTAATTTTAGTTTAATGATTAAGTCTTTTAATGTTTTGAATTTGAGTTATCATTTTAATTAAGAATTGACTATTAATGAGATAATTAATTTAGGGATTTTTAAATTAAAGAATAAATCTCTTCCTAATAATATCCCTATTTTAATAATTCCAATTTTATTATTCTTCCAAATTTAATCAATTATTTAATTAAGGTTTAATCATTTTAAATTGCTTAATAGGTTTCTACCCTTTAATTATTTAAATTTCAATCATCCAAATTAGATTAGGATCAAATATTTTACTTGTTAATTTTTTATTAAACCTAAAGTTTTAATTAAGGATTAAAAATTTTAATTACCACTTTACCCTTTAAGCTTAATAATTTCATAACTCACTAAATTGAACTCAAATGAACTTGAAATTTTTATGTGACTTCACTCATATGTCAATAAAGACATGAGAGGAGAAAATGTGATTTTTCTGTATTTAATTTATTTATATAATTATTTTTGGTAGAAAATAGAGATTTCCAAGGAAAATTTAATAACATGACCAAGGGAAAGTTTCAGTCCTTAAGAAAATTAAGGGACATTTCTAATGACCAGAGGACCACTTGGACCAATTTTGGTGATTTTTTGAATTATATTATTTTTATTATAATTATTTTAAGTTTTGGAGTGTTAATTAATTTAAAAATAAATTAAATGTTGAAAAATGAATTTTATATTTTTCAAAAATCTCTCTGATATCAAGGAAATCAGAGAATCAAATTTTGCAATTTTTTGATTTTTCTATGATTTATTATAATTATTTTAGTGAAAATGCTAGAAAATACATTTTTTTAATTTTAAAATTACCATAGGGCTTTAAAATTTAATATCTCATAAAATATACCTAAGAAAAATATGGGGTTTGTTCCTAAGTGATTAAAATTCAAAATGTGACATTTTGGTGAATTTTATTATTTTTGTGATTTTTATTATTTTTTAATTATTAAAATATTAAAATAATATTAAAAAATCAACTTTTTTAGAAAATTGAAATTTTATTTTTCTTAAATTCCCCTAATATCAAAGAGGCTCCAAAACCAATTTGGTAAATTTTTGAAAGATATTTTGAAAGTTATGAATTTTTAAAGTTTAAATTGACTAAATGGCTTAATCAACCCATTTAGTAGGGCTAACCAAGTCCAATTGGCCTCAAATTTCTATGGTGGGTTCCTCTGATCCTAAAGTTCAGAAGAGAATTGATTTCAAGTCAATTTGATGAATGGTTAGCTCTAATTAATTAGGGATCTATTTTGGGTGTTTAAGCCAATTAGGGTCATTCCAAGTGAGTTAACTCAAAATATATTTTTCATAGGGTCCTCTGGTCCTAAGGAACATTACCAAATTTTCTTAGAATTTATTTCACAACATGATAATTATTGGAATTAAAATACCACAAACAGTGACATAAACTTGGAAAATACACAACTCTTTATAGAGATGACCTATGATCTTGAAAAATTCAGGGAATGTTCCCAAGATCAAAGGCTTCAAAAACCCTATGGTCTCATGCTATGATGAGTTGTATACATGCATGGAGAATTGAATGATTGAAAACACTATTTAATTAATTAAAAATAAAATATGCATCAAATAAATACAAAATCACTTCCACATTATTCTCCTCATTTCAGTGAGCAAGAGCGTATTTTTATTTTAATTTTTTGAGTTTTCTATGAAAAGTTATGATTTTTTGAAGTTTAGGTTCAAAAATAAATAAAAAAAATGCATTTCCCGCTAAAATGACACGTGTCGCGCTGCTACTGGCTGGCGTGATTGCCTGTTCATGGATAAAGCTGCCGTCCAACTCCATCAGCGCCGTCCGTGGGATACATGCCTGATCGGACGGCTGCTGCTCCTCTTTCTTTGTTCTATTCACTCAAAACCGTCCAACTTCAAACCTTGATATCTCCCTCGATTCTCAACGAAATTTAATGAATTTTTTTTTAAAATGATCGTCTAATTGAGTAGCACACATCTATACGGTGATGATATACTTAAAACATGTGAATAAGTACAGAAAATTAAAACATGCTCCGTTAGAGGAGAAAAAAATTGATACCTTTGTCCAAGAGGTGAGGCCTCAATTGGAAATGATTTGATTGAACTTAGAAATGCTTGGAGAAGCTTTGGGAACAATTTGGCATAGTCTCCCCAAGGTAAATCTTGCATCTCCTCCCCTTGGTCATGGAGGTGGGGTTTAAATAAGGAGGTTATGGTGGAGCTTGGGTGGCCATGAGGGTTGGCTTGGTTCATTCACCAAGGTTTTTTTTGCTGAGAAAAACTCACATGATTGAGCTTGATCTTGGTGCAACCAATTGGGTTATGCCATGTGTAAAGTCAAGGATTTAAATGGCATGGGTGTAAGGAGCATTTTTGGTCCAATTTGGGTCAATTCATGGTTTTGGCTTGGTTCACTCACCAAGGCTTGATTTGGGCTGATGTGAGATCATTTGGGTCAGCCTCATATGTGTGGTGAAGTCCCCATCCAAGGTGATGTGGCCAATTTTGGTTAAAGTGTATCATGAATGGGGTTAAAAAGGTTTAGTGAAGGCTTAGGAAAGGCTCCCTCTTCTTGCCATAAGTGGCATGGTGAGGTGGAAAGGGCTCCCCATAGCTTGCATATGGCTTATTCATGGCTCCATGACTTCATTTGGCTTGCTCATGGCTTGGGAAAAGGTTGGCTCACTTGCATGGAAAAGGGTTATTTGGAATTTTGAAAACTTTGGATTCCATTGATGGGATTTGTCATGATGCTACAAATGGGTTGATTTCATGATGGTTTAAGACTTTGGTCAAATAGGATTATCAAAAGAATGATGAAGAAAAGGTTTCATGTGGGCTTGGTAATGGACTTTGGGCTTTTAAAATTTGGTAAATGTGGGCTTTTAAAATGGTTTAAGGGAATGGGCTTTTGAATTTTAAAATGGATTTTGGGATGAAATTTTGGTAAAGGCTTGGGCTAAATAATTGTTGGGTTTAGCTCATGGATGTGTCATGAGTGACTTGAAGCAAATTGGGGGTGATTTGGGTTTGAATTGGGTTGAATTTGGGCTCTTTAGATGAATGGACCAATATAGGTCAAAGTGGGCTAACTTGGGCCAATGTTGGGCTAGGGTTGAAATTGATGTAAAATTAATGTTGAGAAATGTTTATGGGAGTGTTTCAAAGAGGTTTTGACTTTGGTTGGGCTTTGATTTTGGGGTTTGGGCTCATTTGGGTTAGGTTTGGGTTTAGGTCAAAATTGGGCCTTTTAGATTTGGGTTGAATTTGAGTGGGATTTGGGTCCAAATTTTGGGCAAATCATGTTAGTGTTTTGCTTGTGGGGATGCTAAGGAGGATTTAGAAAAGATTTGGGGTTAATTGGAGTTGAATTTGGTGAGTTTGGGTTAGGTTTGGGTCATGGGTCAAAATTGGTCTTTAAGGTCAAAAGTGAATTTGGATTCAAATGTCAATAAAATTGGGCTTGAATTTGGTCCAGATTGACATTTGGGATGTTTAATTGAAGTTTAGAATTGAATTGAACCAAAATTGGGGTCAATTGGGTAGGTTTGGTTTGACATTGGGTTCACTTGGGTTTAAAATGGGTTAAATTGGGGGTTTTGGTAAAAGTGGGGTAAATTGACAAAGTCAGCCCATGGTGTAGTTGGACAAAATGAAATTAGGAATATTTAGGATTTTCTGGAATTTCCTGGGAATTTTTTGAATTTTTGGATTTTTGGGTCAAGGGGGGTATTTTGGGTATTTGGAGGGTATTGGGAGGTATTTTTGGAATTCTTGGTATTTTTGGGTTTGGATGATCAATTTGAGTGATGTGGAAATGTTTGGGATTGATTTTGAGGAATTTTGGGTAATTTAGGTGATTTTGAAAAATTTGGGTAATTTCAAGGGCTTTGGGTAGGTTAGGCGGGTGTAGGGTCTCGGGGTCAAAAATCGAAAATTTGGAAAATTGAAGATTGGGTGAATTTGAGTGGAATGAAATCATTTTGGTTGAGCCATGAAGCCATATCAAGCCCACATGAGCCATGAAGGGACTCATTTGAGGCATTCACTATGTTGTTCCTAACCCTCTTGCCAAAGGCTTAGGGGTTAAGGACCATCCATGTGAATCACCTACATGAGTCGGGAGGTCAAGTTAGGTATGGGTGTGGTTTTAGGAGGTGTGTGAAAGTGTAGTGTATGAGTGTAGTGTGTGTGTAAGTCGCCCCTTCACTGCACCGAGGCCACCTGTGGGCGATCCTAAGGCCAAAGAGTCCTATAGGAACTCATCCTTTAAACTTCCACATTTGATTTCAACCCTCTAGGTGATTAGGGGTCTACGATCAAGTTTGTGGAGTTTGCGGGGAGTTAAGAAGTGGTTTGAAATTCTAGATGGTGGATCCCAATTCTAGTCCTCTAAGATAGTCAAAGGAAAATCCTAAGGCTAGATCCTAAGTACTAAAAAGAAGAAGAGAAGACCTCATCAAAAATGAGGTCAACAAATGGACCCCCAATAGGTGTGGTGAGCTGACGGAGCACACCGCGCGTATTGGTGTTGACCGAAGCGATCAGCAAAACCAACACAGATGTCCAAGTGACAAACTTAGGATGGAGCAAAAGAATTTCCGCTGGGGAGTATCGGGTATGTTCCCAAAACTGGAGATACCTGAACTCTCGCTGGGGAAAAGAAAAGGAGGTGAGCTCCAAATCACAAGATTTTAAGAGATTGGATTTTAGATTCGTTTCATTTTTTTTATTTCAAGTTTTAATTTTGAGTTTGAATTTCAATTTGAGTTTCAATTTTAGTTTTATGCGGAGAAAAGAGTAGGGCTAAGGACCACCCGAACGCATTTGTATGCTGAGAAGGAAGCGGGATCGAATCTATTCCATATGTGTATGCTCGAGAAGGATTAAGACTGAGTCTATCCCAAATTTGTATGCTGAGAAAGAATAGGACAAAGCCTATCCGAAATGCAAAGTGCTTTAATTTCAATTTCTTGCTGAGAGGATCAAATTTTGAGATCGCTGAGAAAGGAGTAGGACTGAACCTATTCCATATGTGTATGCTTGAGAAGGATTAGGATCGAGCCTATCCCAAATGTGTATGCTCGAGAAAGAATAGGACAAAGCCTATCCGAAATGCAAAGTGCTTTAATTTCAATTTCTTGCCGAGAGGATCAAATTTTGAGATCGCCGAGAAAGGAGTAGGATCGAACCTATTCCATATGTGTATGCCGAGAAGGATTAGACCGAGCCTATCCCAAATGTGTATGCTGAGAAAGAATAGGACAAAGCCTATCTGAAATGCAGAGTGCTTTAATTTCAATTTCTTGCCGAGAGGATCAAATTTTGAGATTGCTGAGAAAGGAGTAGGACTGTGCCTATCCCGAGTATTGAGAATTGCTGAGAAGGGAGTAGGGCGGAAGCCTATCCCGAGAGCTGAGAATTGCAGAGAATGTGCTGAGATGGGAGTACGGCGGAAGCCTATCCCGAGTGTTGAGAACTGCAGAGAAGGGAATGAGGCGGAAGCCTATCCCGAATGCTGAGAATATGCTAAGAATTGCTCGAGATTGTCGAGGATTGCTAAGAATGCCGAGGATTGCTAAGAATATGCCGAGGATTGCCGAGATTCGTCGAGGATTGCCGAGAATGCCGAGGATTGCCGAGATTGCCGAGGATTGCTGGGGATTCGCCGTGAATTGCCGAGAATATGCCGAGGATTGCTCGAGATTGTCGAGGATTGCCGAGATTGCTCGAGATTGCTCGAGGATTGCCGAGAATGCCGAGGATTGCTGAGAATGCCGAGAATGCCGAGGATTGTTGAGATTGCTGAGGATTGCTGAGAAGGGAGTAGGGCGGAAGCCTATCCCAAGTGCTGAGAACTGCTGAGATTCTGTGAATGCAGAGACATTGAAGAATTTTGCTGACTTATGCTGAGACTGAAGAATTTTGTTAAAATTTATTTATGCAGAGATCAAGGGAAATTTTGTTGAGGTCCATGGGGAATTTTTCCTGAGACTCGGTTTATACAGTGGTTGTGAAAAATTTTGTTGATATTTGATTTATGCTATGACTATGAAGAATTTTACTGAGATTTGGCTTATGCTGAGATTTGAGAAAGATTTTGCTGATATTTGGGAATGCATAATTTTATGAATGCGGAGATCGAACATATTGCTGAGATTTATGGATGCGTAGATTGTGAAAACATATTGTAAAGTGCAGAGAATGTTTGTAGAAGTTCATGCGATCGTCGAATTTTATCGAAATGTTATGCGGAGATTTTTGAAAATTCACAAGGTGCAGAGTTCTTTTGTTTTGTTTAAATGTTGTCTTTTATTTTGTTTGATGCAGAGTTTTATTTAGTTTCATTTGTTTTAAGAGCTGGACCCAGTTTTAGACAAGTGCGACATCAGTGCTTCGTAGGACAAGAATTTGTCTCTGAAGCATCACGATGCGCAGTACTTCTGAGGGTATCATCAACTGATTGAAATCAACTGTAGATAATAACTCACTCTTTAAGTTGCTATCGGAATTTATATTCTTTCAAGCACCTATAAAGATGTGTTATCTCTAAGGACGTCGCAGTTTAGGAGGCTGCAACTCCGTAGCTTTGTTCGTAGCAGTTGTCATTTGATTTTGTCACCGATTTTGTAAAGGGTGTTCACACTGTCTTCGAGAAATTACTATGACGTTCTTTGAACTGACGTTGAAGTTGTATTTGCTGGCGCCGAAGGATACGACTTCGGGGTTGAATTTACATTAACTGCTAATATCGTTGTCATTTGTTTAATTCTTTCTTCCTGGGCTTAAGCAGATTTCAAAATTTCTGTTCATGTGATTAAAATATTTTTCACCGTCCAAAGACATTTCTGAGTCAATTAATGACCGTCCAAAAGACATAAAATCACTTGACTCTTTTCAAAGCATAATATCAGAGGAAACTTCTTAAGGTTGTATTTCAAGTTTTATTAATCAGGGGAGGATTAAGACACCAATTTTTGATTATATGCTTGCCTCAAGCTTCTTCTCAGGGAGCATTCTTTTTTTTTTTTTTTGAGCTTTTCGCTCTCCTTTTTTTTATTGAGGATTATTATATCTAGTGAAGCACATATTAAAGATTTTGAATGTCTGGATTGTGACACCAATTTTTGATTGTGTGCTCACCTCAAGCTTCTCCTCAGGAACACCTTTTTTTTTTTTTGCTCCTTTTGTTTTCTGAGAATTACTGTATCTGGCAGTGCATATTTCTGTTAAAGATTTTGAATGCCAAAAACTTCCCCAATTAATAATTCTGAAATGTCCCTTAATATGAATCCTGGGATATTATAACTTATTTGAAAGTCCGGACCCAGCCACATGGCGGGAAATTAAAAGGCTCGTGATATCCCGAGTCAATTACTCGTATTTCAAGCACACTGCTTCATTTTGAAATCAATTTAGGACCCGATCCAAATTCCTTAAAGTAAACGACTCGATTATTAGAGCATTAATTTCATTCTTCCCCGAAACCATAGTCCTAGCAAAATATCCAAATTTAAGCTTTCCAAACATTGAGCAGCTTACGGACAAAAACAAACTCTTTGTCATTCATTCATTGCAGTAAGAAGGATGGTACATACCAATACTGATCGTGCTAATATCTTCTTTCAGTGTCAAAAGTAATAGCAACCAAAAAGTGTCACGTCCGTTGTCACTCGCGTAGGAACTAATTGAAGCAAACAAATCGCCCGAAATCATATTGATATAACTTATTTCAAGTTCCTTTCAAATATTCATCGTGGATTGTTACGCTTCCATTCTTGAAGTTTTTCTCCAACCATTCTTTGAAACTGATACAGCCTTCAATGGTGTGCCCAAGCATTCTGTGATATGGGCAATAGTTGGAATGATTCTTCTTGTTAACTTCCGCTGGTTTCTTTGCCTCAGGAAATCTAAACTTGGGCTTCTTAATCAAATTCTGAAACATCTTTTCCATCGCCTCATCTTTGAAAGAATATACTCGCTTAGTTTCTTGGCCGTAGACGGACCTCGTCTTCCATCCATCCGAAGCGACCACTTGTTGAGACGACCGCCGATAGTATCGTTGTTGAGGCCGTTCAATCTGGATCCGCATTGGTCGCTTGCCTTTATCCACCACTGCCATTGTCTCAGACTCCTCAAATGTCTTGATCGGCTCTAGCTTTTCAGAATTTTCTGGAAAACCCAACTGTTTGGCTTCCTCTTGCAAACTTCCAGCTTTGCAAAGTAGTTTCTCGAACGTTTTGATTGTGAATCCTTTGAGGAGAAATGCAACTGGTCCATGGATGCTCTTTAAGAGAATTTCAACTGCATGTTGCTCCTGGAGCTGTGGCTCACACTTCGAGCTCAAATTTCTCCATCGCAAAATGTAGTCTACCAATGTTTCGGTTGGCTTCTGTCGCTCCACCACAAGATCACCGATGGTGATATGGTGTCTAGCTCCAGCGAACCGCTTAATAAAGAGGTCTTCCAATTCTACGAACCTTCTCACCGAACCATTTAGCAGCTCTGTGTACCAGTCGAATGCAACCCCCGAAAGGCTATTCACAAATTGACGACACAACAATGCATCGCTACTCCCCGCGTTGCAAAGAACTTGCTCGAAAGTGTGCAACATGCCGTCGGGGTTTCCGTGCACTCATCAAAAATCTTGAACCGAGGTGATACGAAACCTCCGGGATATCGAACGAAGCATCAAACTCTCCGAGGTATGGTCTACCCTTCGAATCGATGTTCGTTCTTTGGACTAAGCCGTGGCTTCTCTCACCCGCCTGTTCCACCATTTGCTTAATGTCTTGTTCGGTACTGGACCCTGAACTGAATCCCTCTTCTGTTGTACATCGACGGTGAACTCCCTTCTTTCATCTGTAACATTAATGGTCTCTAGTTGGTTAGTTTCGGAGGTGTTATTCGCGGTGATTGTGACTTTCCTTGAATTGTGGCCATAGCAGTCATCACTTCTTCTAGTTGCTTCTTCAAATGGTTGATATGTTCATCTCGTTGTTGAATGGCCCTTTGCCAATCCTCTCGCGGCGTTCTCTTCACCAAAAGGCGGAGTGTCGCTCGCGGATAATGTTGATTGGGTCTCGACGACGTCGATTTCTGCAAATTCACCTTCCATGAAATCTGCTAGTTCGTAATCTTCCTCTTCAATGTTGTTTTTCTGATCTTTAGACAGTTGTGCAATGTTAGCTCGAAGCTTTTCCACAGCCTCCTCAATTGACTTTCCTTTGATGACTTTAAGGTCAACTGGAGATTTTCGAGAAACATCACTTATTTCCCCGAGCACTGGTGTCATCACGTAGAAGTCAATTGAATCATCTGAAATCATATTTATAGAACCTTTTTCAGGTTCTTTTAAATATTCTTCCCGGATTACCACCTTTCCACTTCTGAAATTCTCCTCAAGCCAATCCTTGAAGCTGAAGCAGTCCTTAATGGTGTGTCCGACGAACCTGTGGTATGGGCAGTACCTTGGATGTCCTTTCTTGTTGATCTCATCGGGTTTCTTCGGCTCTGGTAGTCTGAATTCTGGCCTCTTGATTAGATTTTTGAAAATATTTGCCACAGCATCATCCTTGAAGGAATAGTTTCTGTGTAACCGATCTGACGTTGTTGGAACCTTTCTTTAGCCTATCTGGTACAGTCTCATCTGGAACAACTGTTCTTCAGACCATTGCAAGTGCTGTTGTGGCTGCTTGACTTTCAGAATCCCTTGATCGCGTTTCCATTCTTGTGCCTTTGTCATTTGTACGGACTTCAAATCAGACCCAATCTTGAACTTAGAAGACGGCAAAACACAAGCATCAACCGACTCTTCCTCATGTAGAATATCTTTTCCTTTAATCAGCGAGGCGACCGGTACAGCAGTAATGAATCCGACAGACAGGAGCGTAAATAGCTTTAGGAGACGTCCCAACGCTTGTAATGACAACGGAGTTCTTTTCAATCCATTCCTTCTTCGACATGGGAAGTTCCTCAACGTACTTCGAGTTGAACATTACAATAGGCTTAACGGACTTGCTCATTTCGGGCTTCACTATTTCAATAGCCACATCCCCAAACTTAACTTCAACGTCGTTGAACCCTTGTCCAAACTTGATGACTGACAGATCATGCAGCTCATCCCTACTGACGGTGAACTCTACTCCGGAGGCGAAAGAAAAGATCAACTTCGGTGAAGACATTGTCCCTGTCATTTGAAGAAATCCCAGAAGTCAGTGACGTCCCGTGTCTTGTAATTTCAGCGGTAATACTCAAGTTAACGCACTTGTCCTGTAAACTGGGCATCCTTTAAAATTTATTCATGTGAAATTTTTTTATCTCAAAATTTTGCATTTTGTTTTATTATTGTGTATTCGATGGGTTTTCAGAATTTCATTTTGAATTGAAATTTTAACAAAATTTTATTTTGTTTAGAGTTTATTGGAAGGTTATTAGAGCGGAATTTCGGCTTGACATGTTTACAACAAGTTAAACCTAAAGAAGAATGAAGTATCGGACCCGGCTCGAGATTTAGAGGAGGTCGAATTCACATTCAAATCACATGAATAAATCGCTCCAATTCTAACACATCTATCGGGGGTCTACCTCGCCTCTTTAGGGAGGTGGGAGGATTCGGAACCTCTCTCGTTTAGGGGTGTCTAAACAATGGCTCCGGAATCCAAAAAGGAGTCGACTATACTCACTCAAGACGTAAATGAGCGGGGTACGTCAACGGAAAGAATAGTAGTTTGGTCCACTAGGGGCATGGACTCACTACCGATTTATGAAAGCAAAACCATCTGATCAAAATGGAGAGAGAAACTTTTCCGCAGCGGAGTCGCCAGAAGTTGTCGGCATATTTTTTAGGTTGTGTGTTTTGAAAGGGGTCGCCTACAGAAATTGTCGGCGAATTTTTAATTTAATAAATAATTTGAAAAGGTAGTATTTGATTTTAAAAATAATTTTTAAATTTGAACATTTTAAGATATGAAATCAAACCGATCTCACATCCCAAATAGTTTATACAAACGAGCACCGCACCACAAACCGTGTATCTATCCCGAAGAATAGACACACTGCTTGATGATGGGGCTCGATTAAATAAACTAGGAAATTTGTGACATCCGTTTGGTCTGCAAACCAATTTTATAAGCCGACAAGTTCCCCTGCTTAATATAAATCAATTAAGCAGGGTTTATATTACCTGGGTTCTTAAAGTTCCCTATAAGGGCAAGCCCCTGTAGTTAATTACATCTTAAGTGACGGGAATCACCTAAGAAAACTGTCGATAATGATCAGTGGTTTTGCTCTCAAGAATTTCAAAGTTTAAGGTTTTCAAACAATTGGATTTTGGAAATTTCAATAGGGAATAGCTCAAATTTGGAACAGTTTATTTTAGGAGTCCAAAGGAAGAGGAGTAGGGGATGTCACAAACCCGAAGTGAACTTCAGTGACTTCCCAGACTATCCTAATGTTAGGCTTTGAATTTCAGAAATTCCTAATGCTTATTTAATGTTTTAATCTTGCCAATTTTAATTAATTAGGGCTTATATTTATATGATAGAATCATACAAATAGCCTCGAAGATATGAGGGTTTATGTCGTATCAGACGACTACCTCGGAATCCTAAGACCGGTTAGGGCTTAATTTGCTATGCAAATGCCTAACGAAGGGTTGAGGATTTATGTTACACTAGGCAAACTACCTCGAAGTCCTATGGCTTTGTTATTTTAATTCTAAGAAAGTTTTGCTGAAGTAGACTCAGGTTTTGCTGATGACGATGGCCGTGTCGCCCACCATGCTCCGAGCTCCTTGTTGTTGCGAGAGGTTTAGTTTTAGAAATCATAAATAAGGGGATGAGAAAAATGTTTTGGTTTAGAGAAAATCTTAATTTCCAAGTGTTTTCAATATTTTAATTAAAACAAATCTTAAAGTTGATTATAACGACACCGGTTAAGATCCCACGGTTCCATCCTTCCGCATCATTATTTTTATCGGATTCACTTAGTCCAAATGAATTTGCTAAACTCAATCGAATGAGTTCCACACTTTCATTTAGACCGTAGGAAATCCCGTTAGCAACACGTAGGTTACATCATCCGAGGTATTCCCGATCATCCAACATGACGTTTTAATTTAATTGTAATTGTAGTTTTGTGTTCGTTTGTGATTACATTTTGAGTTGTTTTATATTTTGAAATGTTGTGGCGGTGAATTTTATCTTGCAATGACTTTTAACTTAGTTTTGGTTTCGGTTTTAGGGACTATCCTAAAGGTGTGGGTTTTCATGCAACAGTTGTTTATCATGCAAGAAAAGTAAGTGCAATGCAGTTAAATAAATTGCAATAATGTAAATTGCAAGAAAGTAAATTGCAATAAAATAAAAGCGTACCTGGAGGGTCTTCCCGTCATCCCAAGCTGCACTTACAACACAATTAGAATATTTAAACAAGTTCCTAGGTAAAGCTAAGGGAAGGGTTATGGTTTTCTACCAAGTTCCTAATCCTATAGCTAGTCATTTCCTATGACGTCTAGGTTCTTTGTGTTTTGGTTTGAGGACGATTTTCTTCATCAAAGAATAATTAAGTTCAATTGTTCTTATAAGTATCCTATCATATTGAGGAAGTGCTTAAGGAGAATCTTAAACATCTTTTCAATACTGACAGGATTGTTTTAAGTCCAAATGAATTTAATTATATAAATGAATTAATCGTCCGGGGATTCAAGTTTTGTTATCTTGCTCAGTGAATTAGGACATTTGAATATCCTATAAGTGAAGTAACATTTCATTTAATGTTCTGTTTAGGAGTTATGATAACCAAAGCTCTCGAGGGCAAGTTGGTGTTGAAATGATTTAATTTAAGTTAATGGGTTTAAATTTGGAATAGTGTTCAAGTTGCTTTAGATTTATTTTGAATTCTTTATGTCTTTGGTGATGTTATATTTAATTCAACTTAATTTAATTTAATTTAATTTAATCTTTAATTTAATTTAATTCAATTTAATTCAATTTAGTTTGATTTGAAGTTAAATTAAATTAATTTGATTTGATTTATTTTAATTTAATTTATATTTAATTTAATTTAATTTAATTTAATTTAATTTAATTTAATTTAATTTAATTTAATTTTATTTTATTTAATTTAACTTAATTTAATTTGATTTTATTTATTTAATTTAATTTAATTTAATTTATTCATTTAATTTAATTTAATTTGTTTATTTAATTTAATTTAATCTTTAATTTAATTCAACTTTTAATTTTAATTTAATTTAATTTAATTTACTTAATTTAATTTAATTTTTAATTTAATTTTATTTTTAATTTTAATTGAAATTTTTAAAAGAGTTTAATAATTTAATTTTAGTTTAATGATTAAGTCTTTTAATGTTTTGAATTTGAGTTATTATTTTAATTAAGAATTGAATATTAATGAGATAATTAATTTAGGGATTTTTAAATTAAAGAATAAATCTCTTCCTAATAATATCCCTATTTTAATAATTCTAATTTTATTATTCTTCCAAATTTAATCAATTATTTAATTAAGGTTTAATCATTTTAAATTGCTTAATGGGTTTCTACCCTTTAATTATTTAAATTTCAATCATCCAAATCAGATTAGGATCAAATATTTTACTTGTTAATTTTTTATTAAACCTAAAGTTTTAATTAAGGATTAAAAATTTTAATTACCACTTTACCCTTTAAGCTTAATAATTTCATAACTCACTAAATTGAACTCAAATGAACTTGAAATTTTTATGTGACATCACTCATATGTCAATAAAGACATGAGTGGAGAAAATGTGATTTTTCTGTATTTAATTTATTTATATAATTATTTTTGGTAGAAAATAGAGATTTCCAAGGAAAATTTAATAACATGACCAAGGGAAAGTTTATGTCCTTAAGAAAATTAGGGGACATTCCTAATGACCAGAGGACCACTTGGACTAATTTTGGTGATTTTTTGAATTATATTATTTTTATTATAATTATTTTAAGTTTTGGAGTGTTAATTAATTTAAAAATAAAATAAATGTTGAAAAATGAATTTTATATTTTTCAAAAATCTCTCTGATATCAAGGAAATCAGAGAATTAAATTTTGCAATTTTCTGATTTTTCTATGATTTATTATAATTATTTTAGTGAAAATGTTAGAAAATACATTTTTTTAATTTTAAAATTACCATAGGGCTTTAAAATTTAATATCTCATAAAATATACCTAAGAAAAATATGGGGTTTGTTCCTAAGTGATTAAAATTCAAAATGTGATATTTTGGTGAATTTTATTATTTTTGTGATTTTTATTATTTTTTAATTTTTAAAATATTAAAATAATATTAAAAAATCAACTTTTTTAGAAAATTGAAATTTTATTTTTCTTAAATTCCCCTAATATCAGAGAGGCTCCAAAATCAATTTGGTGAATTTTTGAAAGATATTTTGAAAGTTATGAATTTTTAAAGTTTAAATTGACTAAATGGCTTAATCAACCCATTTAGTAGGGCTAACAAAGTCCAATTGGCCTCAAATTTTTATGGTGGGTTCCTCTGATCATAAAGGTCAGTGGAGAATTGATTTCAAGTCAATTTGATGTATGGTTAGCTCTAATTAATTAGCGATCTATTTTGGGTGTTTAAGCCAATTAGGGTCATTCCAAGTGAGTTAACTCAAAATATATTTTTCATAGGGTCCTCTAGTCCTAAGGAACATTATCAAATTTTCTTAGAATTTATTTCACAACATGATAATTATTGGAGTTAAAATACCACAAACAGTGACATAAACTTGGAAAATATATAACTCTTTATAGAGATGGCGTATGATCTTGAAAAATTCAGGGAATGTTCCCAAGATCAAAGGCTTCAAAAGCCTTATGGTCTCATGCTATGATGAGTTGTATACATGCATGGAGAATTGAATGATTAAAAACACTATTTAATTAATTAAAAATAAAATATGCATCAAATAAATCTAAAATCACTTCCACATTATTCTCCTCATTTTCGTGAGCAAGAGGGTATTTTTATTTTATTTTTTTGAGTTTTCTATGAAAAGTTATGATTTTTTGAAGTTTAGGTTCAAAAATAAATAAAAAAAATGCATTTCCCGCTCAAATGACACGTGTCGCGCTGCTACTGGCTGGCGTGGTTGCTTGTTCACGGATAAAGCTGCCATCCAACTCCATCAGCGCCGTCCGTGGGATACATGCCTGATCGGACGGCTGCTGCTCCTCTTTCTTTGTTCTATTCACTCAAAACCGTCCAACTTCAAACCTTGATATCTCCCTTGATTCTCAACGAAATTTAATGAATTTTTTTTTAAAATGATCGTCTAATTGAGTAGCACACATCTATACGGTGATGATATACTTAAAACATGTGAATAAGTACAGAAAATTAAAACATGCTCCGTTAGAGGAGAAAAAAATTGATACCTTTGTCCAAGAGGTGAGGCCTCAATTGGAAATGATTTGATTGAACTTAGAAATGCTTGGAGAAGCTTTGGGAAAAATTTGGCATAGTCTCCCCAAGGTAAATCTTGCATCTCCTCCCCTTGGTCATGGAGGTGGGGTTTAAATAAGGAAGGTTTTGGTGGAGCTTGGGTGGCCATGAGGGTTGGCTTGGTTCATTCACCAAGGTTTTTTTTTGCTGAGAAAAACTCACATGATTGAGCTTGATCTTGGTGCAATCAATTGGGTTATGCCATGTGTAAAGTCAAGGATTTAAATGGCATGGGTGTAAGGAGCATTTTTGGTCCAATTTGGGTCAATTCATGGTTTTGGCTTGGTTCACTCACCAAGGCTTGATTTGGGCTGATGTGAGATCATTCTGGGTCAGCCTCATATGTGTGGTGAAGTCCCCATCCAAGGTGAGGTGGCCAATTTTGGTTAAAGTGTATCATGAATGGGGTTAAAAAGGTTTAGTGAAGGCTTAGGAAAGGCTCCCCTCTTCTTGCCATAAGTGGCATGGTGAGGTGGAAAGGGCTCCCCATAGCTTGCATATGGCTTATTCATGGCTCCATGACTTCATTTGGCTTGCTCATGGCTTGGGAAAAGGTTGGCTCACTTGCATGGAAAAGGGTTATTTGGAATTTTGAAAACTTTGGATTCCATTGATGGGCTTTGTCAGGATGCTACAAATGGGTTGATTTCATGATGGTTTAAGACTTTGGTCAAATAGGATTATCAAAGGAATGATGAAGAAAAGGTTTCATGTGGGCTTGGTAATGGACTTTGGGCTTTTAAAATTTGGTAAATGTGGGCTTTTAAAATGGTTTAAGGGAATGGGCTTTTGAATTTTAAAATGGATTTTGGGATGAAATTTTGGTAAAGGCTTGGGCTAAATAATTGTTGGGTTTAGCTCATGGATGTGTCATGAGTGACTTGAAGCAAATTGGGGGTGATTTGGGTTTGAATTGGGTTGAATTTGGGCTCTTTAGATGAATGGGCCAATATAGGTCAAAGTGGGCTAACTTGGGCCAATGTTGGGCTAGGGTTGAAATTGATGTAAAATTAATGTTGAGAAATGTTTATGGGAGTGTTTCAAAGAGGTTTTGACTTTGGTTGGGCTTTGATTTTGGGGTTTGGGCTCATTTGGGTTAGGTTCTGGGTTTAGGTCAAAATTGGGCCTTTTAGCTTTGGGTTGAATTTGAGTGGGATTTGGGTCCAAATTTTGGGCAAATCATGTTAGTATTTTGCTTGTGGGGATGCTAAGGAGGATTTAGAAAAGATTTGGGGTTAATTGGAGTTGAATTGGGTGAGTTTGGGTTAGGTTTGGGTCATGGGTCAAAATTGGTCTTTAAGGTCAAAAGTGAAATTGGATTCAAATGTCAATAAAATTGGGCTTGAATTTGGTCCAGATTGACATTTGGGATGTTTAATTGAAGTTTAGAATTGAATTGGACCAAAATTGGGGTCAATTGGGTAGGTTTGGTTTGACATTGGGTTCACTTGGGTTTAAAATGGGTTAAATTGGGGGTTTTGATAAAAGTGGGGTAAATTGACAAAGTCAACCCATGGTGTAGTTGGACAAAATGAAATTAGGAATATTTGGGATTTTATGGAATTTCCTGGGAATTTTCTGAATTTTTGGATTTTTGGTTCAAGGGAGGTATTTTGGGTATTTGGAGGGTATTGGGAGGTATTTTTGGAATTCTTGGTATTTTTGGGTATGGATGATCAATTTGAGTTATGTGGAAATGTTTGGGATTGATTTTGAGGAATTTTGGGTAATTTAGGTGATTTTGAAAAATTTGGGTAATTTCAAGGGCTTTGGGTAGGTTAGGCGGGTGTAGGGTCTCGGGGGTCAAAAATTGAAAATTTGGAAAATTGAAAATTTGGAAAATTGAAAATTTGGAAAATTGAAGATTGGGTGAATTTGAGTGGAATGAAATCATTTTGGTTGAGCCATGAAGCCATATCAAGCCCACATGAGCCATGAAGGGACTCATTTGAGGCATTCACTATGTTGTTCCTAACCCTCTTAGCCAAAGGCTTAAGGGTTAAGGACCATCCATGTGAATCACCTACATGAGTCAGGAGGTCAAGTTAGGTATGGGTGTGGTTTTAGGAGGTGTGTGAAAGTGTAGTGTATAAGTGTAGTGTGTGTGTAAGTCGGCCCCTTCACTGCACTGAGCCACCTGTAGGCGATCCTAAGGCCAAAGAGTCCTATAGGAACTCATCCTTTAAACTTCCACATTTGATTTCAACCCTCTAGGTGATTAGGGGTCTACGGTCAAGTTTGTGGAGTTTGCAGGGAGTTAAGAAGTGGTTTGAAATTCTAGATGGTGGATCCCAATTCTAGTCCTCTAAGATAGTCAAAGGAAAATCCTAAGGCTAGATCCTAAGTACTAAAAAGAAGAAGAGAAGACCTCATCAAAAATGAGGTCAACACGCCTAAGAGAAAACACCTACTCAGAACCCTGGAGATGGATGCCAGGGAAGGGGAGAATTACAATACAATGTGGATGCTGCCACAACTTTGCAGAAGACAGGAAGGGAAACCCACCGGGAATACTCCGTCATGGCAAGGTAGACCCAATGCCATTTGCCATCAAAAGGATGGTAAAGAGAATGATAACATGGAGGGCACTGCCAGCAGATTGCATACCCAACGGTTGCATCATTAACATTTACAAGCGAGGTGATCGCATACCCCCGCACATAGATCACCACAACTTTGTCAGACCTTTCTGCACAGTTTCTTTTCTGAACGAGTGTAATATCATGTTCGGATCTGACCTCCGGATAGCAGGCCCAGGTGAGTTCCGAGGGCCAGTAAAGATACCATTACCGGTAGGTTCCATCATGATACTAAAGGGCAACGGAGCAGATGTCGCTAAACATTGCATACCGGGAGTACCAATGAAGTGGATCTCAGTTTCTTTCAGAAGGATGGATGACAGGAAAGCACATTACCACTTCCAGCCAGACCCAAAGCTAGAGAGCCTTTGGCCTTACGAGCTGTGAGTTACATGGAAAATATCACACCTCCAACGTACATCCATACGACATCCTTGGAAGGTGATGTTATTGACCATGCACCTCACTATTCAGACATGGATTTTTGACAGATGCCTTTTTGGATGGATGGACAAAGATCATACATAGTCTATTTTGAGTCTACATGGATTGTATGAAATGTATTCCAGATCAAGTTGTATGATGTATCTTCGACATGATTGAAATGAAAGTGACCATGTCACATTTTGGCCTTCACCTCTTTTGTGCAAATTGACTGGGAAACGCCATTAAAGTTAAATAGACTTCAAACAAAGAACAGAAAAGAAACAAAAAGAATAAAAGAAAACTTTCCTTAAAAATCTAAAAATAATGATGAACGCCAAATTCACATGAAAATTAAATGAACGATAAGGCAAATTTGAATTGTTAAAGGACAAACAAAATGAACAAAAATTTTAAATCAAATCTCAATCAATTTCAAATTCAATCTTCCAAATTTTAAATCAAATCTCAATCAATTTCAAATTCAATCTTCCAGATTTCAAATCAAATCTCAATCAAATTTCAATTTCAATCTTCCAGATCTCAAAATCACATCAAAATTCAGACTTTTGGGGTTGAGCATTTTACATCTGAGACTGCATTGCTTTAGGTTCTTTCCCTATCGCAATGAAATACATCAAAATCAAACTTTTGGGGTTGAGGATTTTACATCCGAGACTGCATTTCTTTAGGTTCTTTCCCTATCACAATGAAATACATCAAAATCAAACTTTTGGGGTTGAGGATTTTACATCCGAGACTGCATTGCTTTAGAATTCTTTCCCTATCGCAATGAAATACATCCAAACTCAAATTCTTGGGGTTTAGGATTTTACATCCGAGACTGCATTACTTTAGGATTCTTTCCCTATCACAATGAAATACATCGAACTCAAATTTTTGGGGTCGAGGATTTTACATCCGAGACTGTATTGCTTTAGGATTCTTTCCCTATCCCAATGAAATACATCAAAATCAAACTTTTTGGGGTTGAGGATTTTACATCTGAGACTGCATTGCTTTAGGATTCTTTCCCTATCGCAATGAAATACATCAAAATCAAACTTTTGGGGTTGAGGATCTTACATCCGAGACTTCATTGCTTTAGGATTCTTTCCCTATCGCAATGAAATACACCAAAATCAAATTTTTGGGGTTGAGGATCTTACATCCGAGACTGCATTGCTTTAGGATTCTTTCCCTATCGCAATGAAATACATTAAAGTCAAACTTTTTGGGGTTGAGGATTTTACATCTAAGACTGCATTGCATTAGGATTCTTTCCCTATCGCAATAAAATACATTAAAGTCAAACTTTTGGGGTTGAGGATTTTACATCCGAGACTGCATTGCTTTAGGATTCTTTCTCTACTGCAATGAAATACAACAAAATCAAACTCTTGAGGTTAAGGATCTTACATCCAATACTGCATTGCTCTGAGATCTCTCCTCATTGTAATGATTCAATCCAATCAATTCAATTTTCTTTTGAGGTTGAAGATGTTACATCTAAAACCACAAAATTCCAATTTTCATTTCAAGTTCAAATCCCTTCAAATTAATTTTGACAAACTTCAATCTAAATTGAAACTCAAACTAAAATCTGAGCTCACACATCAAAACTTAAACTGAAATAAAATGAAATCTAAATCGAAACTCCCCCAGATCATGCGATTTGGGATTCACCTCCTTCTCCTTTCCCCAGCGAGAGTTCAGGAATCTCCAGTCTCAGAGATATACTTGACACTCTCCAACGGAAATTCTTTAATTTCGTCCTAAGTTTGTCACTTGGACATCTGTGTTGGTTTCGTTGATCTTATCGGTCAACGCGAATATGCACGGTGTGCTTGGTTAGCACACCACACCTATTGGGGGTCTATTTGTTGACCTCATTTTTGATGAGGTTTTCTCTTTCCTCTATAGTACTTAGGATCTAGCCTTTGGCTTTTCCTTTGACTATCTTAGAGGACTAGAAGTGGAACCCACAACTTAGAAATTCAAACCACTTCTAAACTCCCTGCAAACTCCACAAACTTGATTGTAAACCCCTAATCATCTAGAGGGTTGAAATCAAGTGTGGAAGTTTAGAGGATGAGTTCCTATAGGACTCTTTGGCCTTAGGACTGTCCTGGGTGGCCTGGTCTGGTGAAGGGCTGACTTACACACACACTACACTTATACACTACACTTTCACACACCTCCTAAAACTACACCCATACCCAACTTGACCTCCTGACTCATGGAGGTGATTCACAGGGATGGTCCTTAACCCCTAAGCCATTGGCTGAGAGGGTTAGGAACAACATAGTGAATGCTTCAAATGAGTCCCTTCATGGCTCATGTGGGCTTGATATGGCTTCATGGCTCAACCCAAAATGGTTCCATTCCACTTACATTTACCCAATCTTCAATTTTCCAAATCTTCAATTTTCCAAATCTTCAATTTTCCAAATCTTCAATTTTCCAAATCTTCAATTTTCTAAATCTTCAATTTTCCAAATTTTCAAATTTTGACCCCGGGGACCCTACACCCGCCTAGCCTACCCAAAACCCTTGAAATTACCCAAATTTTTCAAAAACAAAAATCTCCAAATCACCCAAAATTCCTCAAGAACAATCCCAAACATTCCCACATTACTAAAATTGATCATTCATAGCCAAAAATACCAAAAATTCCAAAAATACCTCCCAATACCCTCCAAATACCCAAAATGCCCCTCTTGACCCAAAAATCCAAAAATTCAGAAAATTCCCAGAAAATTCCATAAAATCCAAAATATTCCTAATTGCATTTTGTTCAACTACACCATAGGCTAATTTTGTCAATTTACCCCACTTTTGTCAAAATCCCTAATTTGACCCATTTTAACCCAAAGTGAACCCAATGTCAAACCAAACCTACCCAATTGACCAAAATTCTGGTCCAATTCAATTCTAAACTTCAATTAAACATTCCTAACACCAATCTAGACCAAATCCAAGCCCAATTTGATTGACATTTGAATCCAATTTCACTTTTGACCTTAAAGCCCAATTTGGACCCATGACCCAAACTTAGCTCAAACTCACCCAATTCAAATCCAATTAACCCAAAACCTTTTTTAAACTTTCCTTAACATCCCCACAAACAAAACACTAACATGATTTACCCAAAATTTAGACCCAAACCCCACTCAAATTCAACCCAAAGCTAAGAGGCCCAATTTTGACCTAAACCCTAACCTAACCCAAATAAGCCCAAACCCCAAAATCAAAACCCAACCAAAGTCAAAACCTCTTTGAAACACTCCCATAAAAATTTCCCAACATTAATTTTATATCAATTTCAATCCTAGCCCAACATTGGCCCAAATTAGCCCAATTTGATTTACATTGGCCCATGTACCAAATGAACCCAAATCCAACCTAATTCAAGCCCAAACCACCTCAAATTTATTCCAAATCACTCATGAAACATCCCTAAACCAAACCCAAAAATTATTTGGCCCAAGCCTTTACCAAACTTTCATCCTAAAGTCCATTTTAAAATCCAAAAGCCCACTTCCCTAAACCATTTTAAAAGCTCATCTTCACTAAATTTTAAAGGCCCAAACTTCATGCTAATGCCCATATGACATTCTTTTCATCACCCCATTAATTGATATCATCCCTTAAGTCCTAAATCAATCATCAAATAAATCCAAATCAAGCCATATGTCAATTCCCATCAAAATGCCAAAATTCACAAAACCCTTTTTCATGAAATTGACTTAACTTTTCCCAAGCCAAAGATGAGCCATGAAGCCATGCATGAGCCACATGGAAGCCATAGGAGCTACTTTCCACCTCACCAAGCCATTAATGGCAAGAGGATGGAACCCTTTCCTAATCCTTCATTAAGCCTTTTAACCATACTCATGTCACACTCTAAACCATGCTTAGCCACCTCACCATGAATGGAGACCACACCATTTTCTCTTGGCTGACCCAAGTGATCCTTTTCAGCCCAAAACCAGGCCTTGGGTGGTGAACCTAGGCCAAAAATCATGGGTTGACTCATTTGAACCCAAAATAGTCTTCCCCCCATTCCATTTCAATCCAAGCTCTTTACACATGGCATTGGCCAATTGCCTACACAAAACCTCAGCCTAGACCCACCTGAACTTGAGGGTGACCATTGCCTGCCGGCCAGTCGCCTGGATCGCCGGAAAACACAATAGCCGAGACCTTGGGAGGAGCCAAAAATTTCAATTCTCCCTTGCTGACTTGTCTCAACCTAAATGGACAGCATAGCTCTTCTTCTCCTCACCAGAGCAGGCTGATCCCCAGCCTTAAACCCCCCTGGGAGGCCCTCCACCCTCTCCTATTTAAACACCACCCCCTCTCGGCCATGAGAGGTGCTGAAACAAACCTTAAGGAAACTCTGCCAAAATTGTTCCAGACTACTCCCCACACATAGAGAACTTGATCCCCACTGAAATCCCCCTGCCATTTCCTCTCTGTGAGCTCAATTTCAGAGTTGAAATCCAAGCCCAAAACCAGGACACTTCTCCACAGTGAGCCAATCCCCAAATTGATTGGTCCTACACCTGCACAAGGTTAAGAGAAGGAGTTCCCCAGTGAAAGCCCCCTCTCCAGGCCACCCATCTGTTCCAGACTCCAAAGGTTGAAATCAGGCTTGGTCAAAATCATACTTGGACAATTCACCAGGCCAGGAGACTTCATGTGGAGCTTGCTTGGACCCAATCGAAGGTGACACAACCCTCAGATCGAAGCCACACTTCTCTGAGCAAAGGTATGGTCTCACTCTTCTTCCCGAGCTTCTGAACATTCTCCATTTTTATTGAGTCAATTTCATGCCACATAAACCGTATGGATGTGTTCGTCTTCTCGAGGAAAATCCATAGAGAATAAGAACGTTTAATTTGGTCAAGTATTGAGTGAGATCTTAAGCCTAGAAGATCGACGGTTCTCGGTCTAGGAGGCTTGGGGACGATGAACGGATGCCGTTCATTCAATACACACGTGGACGGACGACTCAGATGGCGTCGGACCAGGAGATGATACATGAACCGCGGGCCGCGTGGCGCTGAGTCAGAAGGCGGCGCCGAATCAGGAGACGACGCGTGTGCGTTCGGAGCTGCCGAGGTTGAGCTGGCGCCGCGTCACTTAAGTAGGAAAATAGGATTTTTCTTATTTATTAAATACCCAGAACTTCAAAAATTCATAACTTTGTGTAGAAAAATCATAAAAATAAAATAAAAATACCCTCTTGCTCAGTGAACAGAGGAGAATAATGTAGAAAAGAAATCATTTAATTTCATTGAATATTTGATTTTTAATGATTTATTTACTCTCTGCACATTTTCAATTCTCCATACATGTATACAATTCACGTTGGTATGAGACCATAGGGCTTTTGAAGCCTCTGAACCTGGAAACATTCCCTGAATTTTCCAAGGTCAGAGGCCATCCCTATGAGAAGTTATTGATTTTTCAAATTTATGTTGCTGTTTTGAGTATTTTAATTCCAATAATTAGCATGTTGAGAAATAAATTCTAGGAAAATTTGGAGATGTTTCTTATGACCAGAGGACCCTAGGGAAAATAGGTTTTGAGTTAACTCACTTGGAATAACCCTAATTGGCTTAAACACCCAAAATGGAGCTTTAATTAATTAGAGCTAATCTTACATCAAATTGACTTGAAATCAATTCTCCACTGACCTTTAGGATCAGAGGAACCCACCATAAAAGTTTGAAGTCAATTGGACTTGGTTAGCCCTATCAAATGGGTTGATTAAGCCATTTAGCCAAAATTAAACTTCAAAAATTTATAACTTCCAAAATACTTTTCAAAAATTCACCAAATTAGTTTTGGAGCCTCTCTGATATTAGGGGAATTTAAGAAAATTAAAATTGCAATTTTCTAAAAAAGTTGATTTTTTGCATTATTTTAATATTTTTAATAATTAAAAAATAATAAAAATCATAAAAATAATAAAATTCACCAAAATATCACATTTTGAATTTTAATCACTTAGGAGCAAACCCTATATTTTTCTTAAGTCTCTATGATGAGATATTAAATTTTAAAGCCTTAACGTAATTTTAAAATTAAAAAAAAATGTATTTTCTAGCATTTCCACTAAAATAATTCCAATAAATCAAAGAAAAATCAGAAAATTGTAAAAATTGATTTTCGGGTTTCTTTGATATCAGAGAGATTTTAAAAAAAATATAAAATTCATTTTTCAACCTTTATTTTATTTTTAAATTAATTAATACTCCAAAATTCAAAATAATTATAATAAAAAAAATATAATTCAAAAAATCACCAAAATTGGTCCAAGTAGTCCTCTGGTCATTAGGAATGTCCCATAATTTTCTTAAGGATAGAAACTTTCCCTTGGTCATGTTATTAAATTTTCCTTGAAAATTCTTATTTTCCACCAAAAATAATTATATAAATAAATTAAATACAGAAATATCACATTTTCTCCTCTAATGTCTTGATTGACATATGAGTGAAGTCACATAAAAATTTCAAATTCATTTAAGCTCAATTTAGTGAGTTATGAAATTAGTAAGTTTAAAGGACAAAATAGTAATCAAAATTTTAACCTATAATTAAAAATTTTAGGTTTAATTAAAAGGGTGGGTAAAATATTTGATATTAAGTTGATTTTGGATGTTTGAAACTTAGGTATTTAAAGGCTAGAAACCTACCAAACAATTTGAAAATAATTAAAATAAACCTTAATTAAATAATTGTTTAAACTTGGAAGAATAATAAAAAAAATAGAATTATTAAAATAGGGATATTATTAGGAAGAAATTTATTCTTTAATCTAAGAATCCCTAAATTAAACACATCAATAATATTTAATTCCTAATTAAAATGATAATCTAAACTCAAGGTTTAAAATGTTAAAAAGCTTAATCATTAAATAAAATTAAAGTTAAAACATTTAAATTAAATCCTTCAAAAATTTCAATTAAATTAATACTTTAACAATTAAAATTAAATCATCCCTAAAACAAAAAAAAATATTAAATTAAAATTAAAAGAAAAATAATAAAATTTAATTAAAATTTAAATTAGATTAAAATTAAAATGAAATTGAATTAAATTAAATTAAATTAAAATTTAAATTAAATTAAATTAAATTAAATTAAATTAAATTAATTCACATTAAATTAAATTAAATTAAAACATATTAAATTAAATTAAATTAAATAATAAAATAGTAAATAAAATCAAGTTAAAATAAAATTAAAATTAAACTGAGTAAATAAAATTAAATTAAAAATTAAAACTAAACCAAACCAAATTAAATTAAATTAAATTAAATTAAATTGAATTAACTATAACATCACTTAAGACATAAAGAATTCAAAAATAAATCTAAAACAACTTGAACATTATTCCAAACTTAAACCCATTAATTGAAATTAAATTGAATTACAAATCACTTGAACATCGATTTGCCCTCAAAAGCTCTTGTTGTCATAACTCCTAAATGAAGTGTTAAGTGAAGTGTTACTTCACTCATAGGATATTCAAATGTCCTAGTTCACTAAGCAAGATAACAAAACTTGAACTCCTGGATGATTGATTCATTGTATAATTAAATTCTCTTGGACTTAAAATAATCCTAAAAGTATTGAAAAGATGTTTAAGATTCGTCTTAAGCACTTCCTCAGTACGATAGGATGTTTATAAGAACAATTGAACTTAATTGTTCTTTGATGAAGAAAATCGTCCTCAAACCAAAACACAAGAATCTAGACGTCATAGGAGATGACTAGCTATAGGATTAGGACCTTGGTAGAAAACCATAACCCTTCCCTTAGCTCTACCTAGGAACTTGTTTTAAATGTTTAAATATTCTAAATTGTGTTTAAGTGCAGCCTGGGATGACGGGAAGACCCTCCAGGTGCGCTTTTATTTTATTGTAATTTACCTTCTTGCAATTTACTTTATTGCAAATGCACTTACTTTTCTTGCATGATAAACAACTGTTGCATGAAAACCCACACCTTTAGGATAGTCCCTAAAACCAAAACCAAAACTAAATTAAAAGTCATTTCAAGATAAAATTCACTGCCACAACATTTCAAAATATAAAATAACTCAAAATTTAATCACAAACAAAACAACAAAACTACAACTACAACTAAATTAAAACGTCTTGTTGGATGATCGGGAATACCTCGGATGATGTAACCTACGTGTTGCTAACAGGATTTCCCACGATCTAAATGAAAGTGTGGAACTCATTTAGTTGAGTTTAGCAAATTCATCTGGACTAAGTGAATCCGATAAAAATAACGATGCCGGAAGGATGGAACCGTGGGATCTTAACCGGTGTTGTTATAATCAACTTTAAGATTTGTTTTAATTAAAACATAAAAAAAAAACACTTGGACTTTATGATTTCTAAAACCAAACTCTTATCTTCTCTTTTGATTACAATCTTCTAAAACTAAACCCTCTGCAACAACAAGGAGCTCGGAGCATGGTGGGCCGCACAGCCATCGTCATCAGCAAAACCTGAGTCTACTTAAGCAAAACTTTCTTAGAACTAAATAACCAAGCCATAGGATTTTGAGGTAGTTTGCCTAGTGCAACATAAATCCTCAACCTTTTGTTAGACATTTACATTGTAAATTAAGCCCTAACCGGTCTTAGGACTCCGAGGTAGTCGTTTGGTACGACATAAACCCTCACATCTTCGAGGCTATTTGTATGGTCATGTCATACGAATATAAGCCCTAATTAATTAAAATTGGCAAGATCAAAACATTAAATAAATATTAGGACTTTCCTAAATTCAAGCCAAACAATAGGATAGTCGGGAAATTACCGAAGTTCGCTTTGAATCTGTAATTTCTCCTACCTTTCTTCCTTTGAATTCCCAAAACAAAATGTTCCAAACTTGATCCATTCCCTATTGAAATTACAAAATTCAATCCCTTGAAAACTTAAACTTTGAGATTCTTGAGAGCAGAACTACTGATTATTATCGAGAGTTTTCTTAAGTGATTCCCGTCACTTAAGATGTAATTAACTATAGGGGCTTGCCCTTATAGGGAATTTTAAGAACCCGAGTAATATAAACCCCGTTTAATTCATTTATATTAAGCGGGGAATTTGTCGGCTTATAAAATTGGTTCGCAGACCAAACGGATGTAACAAATCTTCTAGTTTATTTAATCGAGCCCCATCACCAAACAGTGTGTCTATTCTTCGAGATAGATACACGGTTTGTGATGCGGTGCTCGTTTATATAAACTATCTGGGATGTGAGGTCGGTTTGATTTCATATCTTAAAATTATTTTTAAAATTAAATACTACTTTTCAAATTATTTATTTAAATTAAATTAAAAAAATCCGCCGACAATTTCTGTAGGCGACCCCCTTTTCAAAATAAAGCACATAACCTAAAATATGCCGACAACGTAATACTGAAATCCAATACTCAAATCACAATTAAAGTTTAAGTTTACTTCTACTAACAAGATGCAGAAAACAGTAACAGTTAAGTAAACTACAATTACTTCTAATATCTTTAAAATAAAATTAACTAACACACACACTAAGCTTGGTATTTGAAAGGTTTTGATATATATGAAAAGTATCTTTCCTCTTGAAACGAGTATATGATATGTGAATGATATGGAATGATTATTTATTTTATTGTGTCAAATAGAAGTATAAATGTTTCTTTACCCTCAAAAGAGTACCCCCTCTTCCAAGCATGAAAAAAACATTGACATATCCTAAATTTAGTCACTAAATTTAAGGCTAGACTGGGAGGATACCGAATGTCATTACAGAGCTCCCACTCTCCCTTCAACTGAAGGCTAACCTTCGAGTTTAGTTACTAATCTTAGAACCAAATTGGGGATCTCAGCCTGTCACCCTGAAACCTTCAATTTGAAGTCTATCAAAATATATTTCCCTATTTATTTGCTCTCAATTCCCATGAACTACGCAATTCATCCATGGATATTGAGTGGATTCTTCATTATTGTTGTAGGACACTAAATCCTTTCTAAGTTAATGTTCAACAACATATTTTAACAATTCAATTGGCTAGAGCAAAAAGTAAATTAAGTTTGAAATGAAAAACCATCACAATTTCTTCATTACTTTAAATGCACTTCAAATCCACATCATCACATCATTACATCTCTATGCAAGAAGAAAGACAAAGGAGACTATTCAGGATTCATGAAGAAGACATAATAAAACATGGATTTTATATATAAAAGAAAAGTTATACAAACCATAAAAGCAAATACAACTTATCTCTTTCTCTTCCCTCAATGCAAATCCCTTGAAGTTCGTTTGAATCATTTTCTCTCTTCTTTGCAACACTCAATTCCCTCTTTAGAATGGAAATGAAGAAGCAATCTCTCACTTTAATCCTCCTTCACTCCTTAGAGAAGAATCCGTCTCAAATTCTCACTTCTACACTCACTCTTCTAAACCCTAGCACTCAACACACACTCTCCCTCTCTAAAACCACACTAGAACTCCAGAACACACACTATTTGTCATCCAAAAACAATTACTTATAAGTTAGAAACAAAATTCCAAGAGTTTCCTTAAGCATCCCTTCAAAGAGTCGCCAAAACTTTTCAAATTTGAATTACACCGACATTGCTCTATCGTTCGAATATTTTCTGGGCTCTCGGGAAAATGGCGCCGGCGGCGCCTAATTTTGGCACAGGCAGCGCCAGAAGCCGTTTTCCTCTATTTTGCTCTTTTTCTCTCCGAATTCGTTCCCTTTCGCTTCTTTTCGCTCCAATCACCTAAAATCATCATAACTGCAACAAATCATGAAAAATACCTTTTTTTAAAGTGCAATATCACCAAAAATGAGTAAAATTATATAGCAAAAATGGTATATATTTTTTGTGCGACAAAATCCCCTAAAATTAACTATTACTTGTCCTCAGGTAATCCTTTTACTACATAAAAATATAACTCAAGGCAATGCATTTTTCACTTGTAGGACACTAAAATTTTTCATTCAAAAGAATATATTGGTTAGACTTTTAGAAAGAAATTCAGTAACTCAGGTCAACACTACAGGTATAAGAATATTCAGCAATCAAGTTTAAGGGTTCTAGTCTTCTATTTATTTCAAGATAAACCATAATTTGTCACATTAAGAGTGTTTTGAAAGATTATGTGAAAAAAGAGTTCATGAAAACTACATCACAATGTAGGCCAATACTTTAAATATAAATTCAGAAATGAAATCGTGTTCTCCCTTAGGGTGACTCAAGTGAAGCTAATTTTTTATTAGCATCTCCTCAAACTTCTCCTCATAAATATTTTTCTTTTTTTTCTTTTTCTTTTCTTCTTTTTGGGATTATTCTTGAATCCTTCTTTTCTTTTTTCTCTTTTTTAATGAGGATTACTATATCTGGATAGTCTTTAAAGATTTTGAACTTCAAAGTTCAAACTTGAAACACCTCCTTACTTTATAATTAGGTATGAGCTTTAATATTCATCATAAAGTCACAATCTCTTCTTAACACATAATACTTTAAGTCTCTTAACATTTCAAAAATACAGTTTTCTTTACTTTAAATAGTTAACTATAATCAAATCCTTTCATACCAAATATCTTACCTCTATAAAATTAACCTTTATTACTAAAAACTTTCATCCAATCCTTCCATAATATTCAACTAAAATTAAAAGTTTTAGTTATCTTAAGTGAGGTTCAACTACCAGAAGTTATGCTAATAATTTTTGAAAATATAATAATTGAGAATAAATAAGAGTTAATACTTTTATACCCTCCCCCAAACTTAAGTTTTTCAATAAATTTAAAACAGTAGAGAGTAAAAGAATCTAACCTTTTTGTGCTGGATCTTGAAATCTTCAACAGTTATGATATTAATCAAAATTTACAACTAGTAGGTATGAAACAGTTAGTAACAGTGATATTAAATTTTTTAAAACATTTGCAGGGTAAAGAGATCTTAACTTTAAATATCTAAACATCCAATAAAACACCACAACTACTAAACAACTGTTACAACACTACACAGTTCATTTAATAATTTCAATTTTTTCATTATAACATAACAGTACATCAACAGGTTTACACATCACATGGAAAGTAAATAACTACTACATCACAAAAAGAACACAACACATAACAAGAAAAACATAAACATAAACGAACAAACTACCAATCTTCATCATCAGGTTCATCAACAGGGTAAGCAGGATCAGGTCTCCCCCTCATGAATCTGACCTGAGCATCATGATAAGCAATATTGAAATCAACTGTTCTCCTCATATAATCTTCATTCACATCACTTCTAGCCTCAAACACATCCATCCTACCATGGAGTCTATCCATACTAGCACTCTGTAATCTTAGCTGCTCCATAATATCAGACAATGTAGGGGGCTCAGAAGTAGATGGAATGTCATAGCTCGTAGTAGGACTATCAGTACTCCTACTCTCATCTTGTGCTCCCACATGAGACTCATAAGTAAAAATAATAGTATTTGTAATGGGCCTCAGTGGTATAGCTATCTCTTCAGAACTATTGAACTCTACTCCAAACTGAACACACAGGGCATGAACTAGGGCAGGATGTCCTAATCCTCCAGTGGTCTCGCCTCTAGCAATAGTCTGAATGTTCTTGAAGACAATAACTCCAATATCAATCTTCTTAATATTCTGAATACAATAGTTCAGAATTGTTCTATCCCTTGTAACTTCACTCTGGTGATAAGAAGGTAACCGTCTTGCAGAGATGAAATAGTGCCAAGCTTTAGATGCAACATTTAACTTGGAAGCGGGGAAGTTAATCATCTGTTTTTTACTTAATTTCCATTCCCCTTTTCCATCTGTCAGAAAAGAAATCACTTCTTTCATATTCGCCTCTCGGGTATCAAAATTTTCATATTCACAAACAAAATGTTCCTAAGTTTGATAAAATGCATTGATACGCTGAGGGGTGAATTCAACAATTTTTCCTCTGACTAGCACATACCTAGTCTCAGTCCAGGGCACATTTGCATAGAACTCTCTAACAACACCCATAACATCATTCACAGTAAAATAATAAAATCTCTCCCAATTCCATTCAGCACTTAACTGCTCAATAAATCCACCAGGATTATCGAAAGTTTGAACCTGAATACACTTCTTATTGTAAAGGTAAGAGTTAAAACGAAACTGCGCTTTGACATTGACAAATCTTTCTTCATCAAAATCTAATTTTCTCTTCCCTTTACTCATCCTTGGAGCCATGTGGATTTCAAAAAAATTGCAAGAAAAATCTAATAAGCTCCAAATCCACAATGTAACAAACTTTAAATACTATTCTAAACAAGTAAGAGCAAATTTCATCATAGGAAATCTCAAAATTTCTTCAAAAATCCCAAAATTCCAATCTAAGAAATGTGAGAGATTCCTATGGTGAAAATAAAAAATTTTTAACTTAAAGTGAAGCTCTTACCAAGAGAAGTGTAGATTCGGTCTCGAAAAGCCTTAAAATTGCTTCAAATCCAAGATCTAGTAAGCCATAGGTCTTTAAAATCATAGAAATGGAGGAGGAAGACAAAAGCAATGGAAAAAACCGCAGTTCCCAGGGTCAAAATCGCGAAATAAATGGTTTTGGTCTTTTTCTGTATTCGGGAACCGGCGGCGCTCTATTTTTTTAAATAGGCCAAACTCTCTGTATTTGCGCGCCGGTGGCACCGGTCCAAAAATTTTTCTGGGTCCGAAAAATTTTTCATAATTTCAATCGTTTCATCCTCCAAATGACATTTAACACTTCATTAAGCATCTATTTCATCACACAAGCAATAACTAACACAATTTTTACACAAACAACACAAAACATACTTCTATATATAAAATCTACATTACAATATAAACACTAATACGTTCATCAAATTAAACCAACAACTCTTAGATTTTTAGTGCTGCAAGTATGCTACGATAAGCAAACACTAAAATCTAAGCACAGACAACAAAATTAAGCATAGAAAATCCAAATGCAAACTATAAATCAAAGCAAAGCAAATACTAAACACACCAAACAAAATTAAGCAAAGTAAAGAAAATACTCATCAAACATAAATATAATCCAGTAATCACTCCTCATCGGTCTCAACACTTTCTTCCTCTCTGATATCTCCAATAAATTGTTGATGCACGAAAAAATTATAGAAATGATGAAATGGGAATTCATCAGATGAATCCTCAGTAATTACAACATTCTTCTTCATCAGATTAATCAGGCCCATTTTAATCCGACCAGTGTGATCAAACTGTTCCTTCATCCTCTAGTCTATATGATCAAATAAATCAGAAATATTATTAATGGCATTCATAACATTCTGTACCTTTTTTCCAACTGCTTGATTCTCTTCAGTATCACTCTGGAATTTTCAGGAAAATAAGGTTGAATAGGTTGTGAAGTCTGAGTTGGTTGATCAGCAAGCATATCCATATCACCTTGATCTCCTACTGTTTAGTAGTCATAAAGATTAGTTGGATCAATAGGCCTCCAGGGAAGAAGAACCTTTTCCTAACTCCACATGGAACTTGTGATTGACTACATAACAGAAATATGGTGGACGGGTGTCCAAGCCCATATTTAGATCCATGAATTATCAATCCTAAAACTGATTTCACAATTATATTTCCAATATCAGTCGGCCTTCCAGTTTGAATACAAAAATTCAAAATAGCTCTTTCCTTAGTTACTTGACTAATTTTCAATGTTGGAAATAACTTCGCCGAAATAAAATAATGTCACTGCTTTGATACCACATTTAAAGATGCAGAAGGGAAACTAATATATCCATTTTCTATAACTTCCCAGTCTTCATTTTCATTCGTCAAGTAATGATAAACATCATTCATATTATTGCTTGTCACATTAAAATTGGAATAGTGGCAGATAGTTACATTCTCAATCATAAAGAGATCATTAATTCTTGCAAGAGTGAATTGTACAAACCTACCTCACACAAAGACGAATCCTTGGTTGATCCCGTGAAGATTTGCAAAGAATTCTTTCACAACCGGAATGACGACGGCAACGGTAGTGTAACATAGCACTTCCCAACATCTTTCCTTTATTATCTCTTCAACTCTTGTAGTAGGATTATCCTTAGCTCGATTAATAAAGCCTCTTTCCTTGATAATCCTCCTCTTCATCATCAACTTGTTGAATAATCGTTGTGCCTAGAAACTCATAAACTTCTGTCAGTTAAAAATGTGAGATCGAGGGGTTTTAATGGAGTAGGAATCCATGGGATGTGAATTGGTAAAAGAAGTTTTCTTTTTTCTGGAGCTTGGAAGTTTAAAATGGATTTTAGGGAGTTATAAGGAAGAAGATCCCGCTCAAAAACCCAAAAAATTGCATTTTGAAACTAAAAAACTATCAACAAGTTTTGGGCACCGGCAGCACTCGATAGGGTGCCTGACGGAGCTCAAACATGGAAGTTCAGTATGTTCTCTGTAATTGGGTACCGGCGGCGCCCATTCTGGCGCTAGCTGTGCTAGTGGTCAAATTCAGCACCGAACTTCGTTTGGCCCAAATTATTCCAATATCTCAGTTCTATCCAATATTTATCAATTTTTAAAAGTATTTAGGAGTGATTAGGATTCCAAAATAACTATCTAAAAGCACAACTACAACAAACAAGCAAACACACCACAAAGATACATATGGGTTGCCTCCCATAAAGCACCTGATTTAACGTCGTCAGCCCGACAAACCATTCAGTAAATCGAGATGACTCAACATTAAAACCTCTTTGAAGTCAGGTTGAAACCCGTCAAAGTAAGGCTTGAATTGATGCTCATTAACCTTGAAAATCTTTCCAGTATCAAGATCCTCAATATCAACAGCTCCAAAAGAATGAACTTTTAGAACTATAAAAGGTCCCAACCATCTAGACTTGAGCTTTCCAGGAAAAAAAAATTTAGTCTTGTGTTGTATAACAAAACTTTTTGTCCATGTTCAAGTTTCTTTTTCAATATCTTCCGATCATGCTACAATTTCATTCTCTCTTTATAGATCCTGTCATTGTGATAAGATGGATTTCTAATTTCTTCTAATTCATTCAATTGCATAAATCTATTCTCTCCAGCATTTTTCAAATTAAAATTCAATTCTTTTATCTCCCAATATGCTTTATGCTCCAATTCAATCGGTAAATGGTAAGTCTTACCAAACACTAGTCTATAAGGAGACATTCCAATAAGGGTCTTAAAAGTAGTCCTATAAGCCCATAATGCAGTATCTAATCAAGATGACCAATCTAATTTATGACTATCCACAGTTTTCTCCAAAATTCTTTTAATTTCATGATTAGACACTTCTGCTAAAGCACTAGTTTGGGGATGATAAGCAGTTGAGATTCTATGAATAATATTATACTTCTCAATCAATCTCTTAATTTGATTATTCCTGAAATGGGGTTCACCATCAGTTATAATCACTCTCGGCATTCCATATCTTGTAAATATACTTTTCTTTAAAAATTTTTAAACATTCTGAGCATCACATCTAGGTAAAGCAATAGCTTCAATCCATTTCGAGACATAATCAACAACAACCAATATATATAAATTTCTAAATAAAGGAGTAAATGGTCCCATAAAACCTAGAACCCATACATAAAAAATTTCAACTTCCAAATTATATTTTAGAGGCATTTCATTTCTTTTAGAGATATTACTTACTCTCTGATATTGATCACATGATTTAATATATTTGTATACATCCTTAAAAAGAGCAGGCCAATAAAATCCAGATTGTAAAATCTTAAAAGCAGTTTTATCAACACCAAAATGACCTCCAAATTCAGAATCATGACATCATTGAATAATTAAATTAGTTTCTTTCTGTGGCACACATCTTCTAATAATGAAATCCTTACTTTTTATATAGATAGGGCTCATCCCAAAAATAAAATTTTGTATCATATTTAAAATTATTTTGTTGTTGTCTTGTTAAATCATGTGGTACAATATCACTTACAATATAATTCACAATATCAGCATACCAAGGCAAATTTCTTCCCATAATAGTATAAGGTTGTTCATCAAGTAAAGTTTCTGTAACTTCCTTCTCAAATTCAGATAGTTTATTATATTCTAATCTCGACAAATGATCAGCAATTTGGTTATCAGATCCCTTCCTATCAAATATCACAAAATCAAATTCTTGCAGAAGAAGTATCTATCTAATCAGTCTAGGTTTGACATCCTTCTTTTACATTAAATATTTGATAGCTGAATGGTCTGTATGCACAATACTTTTAGCTCCAATTAAATAAGGCCTAAACTTTCCAAAAGCACATACTATGGCTAGTAACTCTCTTTCAGTAGTGATATAATTAATTTGAGCTTCATTAAGAGTTTTACTAGCATAGTAAATGACTTTGAAAACTTTATCATACCTTTGCCCCAATGCTACTCCAATCACATAATCACTAGCATCACACATAAGTTCAAATGGTTTCTCCCAATCAGGTGAAACAATTATTGGTGCAGAGATGAATTTCTCTTTCAATAATTCAAACTCACTCAAACATTCATCATTAAAATCAAATTTTCTATCATTTTCTAAAAGTCGACACAAAGGTTTGGTAATTTTAGAAAAATCTTTAATATATCGCATGTAAAATCCAGCGTGTCCTAAGAAACTCCTCACCTCTTTCACGGTAGTGGGTGGTAGCAATCTCTCAATCACTCTGAATTTAGCAGGGTCGACCTCCATACCATATTCAAAAATTTTATGCCCAAGCACAATTCCTCCTGCAACCATAAATTGACATTTCTTCCAATTCAGAACTAAATTTGTTTTCTCACAAGGCTCCAAAAATTTTCTAAGTTTTCCAAACATATTTCAAATGAAGTCCTGAATACAGAGAAATCATCCATGAAAATTTATATTCCATTATCTATCATACTGCTGAAGTTAGACATCATACATCTCTGAAATGTTGCAGGTGCTGTCAGCATATTTTTAGGTTGAGTGTGTTGTATTTTGAAAAGGGGTTGCCTACAGAAATTGTCAGCGAATTTTCATATTTTTAAATTAAATTTAAATATATATATATAATTTGGAAAGTAGCGTTTGATTTTTGAAAATGATTTTAAGTTTGAAAATTTTAAGATATGAAATCAAACCAATCTCACATTCCGAACAGCTTATGTAAACAAGCACAACATCACAAACCGTATATCTATTCCGAAGAATAGACACACTGCTTGATGATGGGGCTCGATTAAATAAACTAGAAGATTTGTGACATCCGTTTGGTACGTGAACCAATTTTATAAGCCGACAAGTTCCACAGCTAATATAAATGAATTAAGCGAGGTTTATATTACTGGGTTCTTAAAGTTCCCTATAAGGGCAAGCCCCTATAGTTAATTACATCTTAAATGACAGGAATCATTTAAGAAAACTCTCAATAATGATAAGTGGTTCTGCTCTCAAGAAGTTCAAAGTTTAAGGTTTCAAAGGATTGAATTTTGGGATTTCAATAGGGAATGGATCAAGTTTGGAGTAGTGTTCAAATTATTTTAGATTTAATTTAAATCTTTACACTTTCAATTTTCTTAGTATTTCAGATTGAAGTTCATATTTTAAATTTACTTAGGTAGAAAGAGGTATTTGAAATTATTGATATATTTTTATTTAACTCTTAATGATTTCATTTAGGTTTGTTGTTAAGTGATTTTAATTTAATTTAATTTAATTTAATTTAATCTAATTTTAATTTAATTTAATTTTAATTTTAGTTTCAATATTTTAAATTTAATTTAATTTAATTGTTGAGGTGTTAATTTAATTTAATTTAAACTTTGACTTAACTTAATTTAATTTAATTTAACTTAATTCCAAGATTTTAAATTTGATTTTTAATTATTAGACCATTTAACATTTTAAGCTTTAATTCATTTAAAGGTTATCTTCTTTTAATTGTTTATTTAATTTGGATTATTATTTTAATTTTTAATTAAGAACTAAATACTGTTAAAGCGACTTATTTAGGGATTTTTAAATTAAAGAATAAATATCCTCTTAATAATATCCCTAATTTAATAATCCAAATTTTAATTATATTCTTTCGAAAATTTAAATTATTTAATTAATTAGAGTTTCATTTTGATATTTTCAAAGTGTTATGGGTTTCTACCCTTTTAATTTCCCTAAGTTTCAATCATCCAAGAGAAAGTTAAAATCATATATTTTACCCCCCATTTTGATTAAACCTAAAGTTTTAATTAAGGGTTAAAATTTTTAATTACCTTTATGCCCTTTTAGGCTTATTTATTTTATAACATACTAAATTGAGCTCAAATGAATTTGAAATTTTTATGTCACCTCGCTCACATGTCAATTAAGACATTAGAGGAGAAAATGTGATTTTTCTAAATTTAATTTATTTATATAATTATTTTTAGTAGAAAATAGGGATTTTCAAAGAAAATTCAACAACATGACCAATGAAAGGTTTCTACTTTTAAGAAAATTATGCGATGTTCCTAATGACTAGAGGACCAATTTGACCAATTTTTATGGTTTTTTGAATTATATTTTATTTATTATAATTATTTTGATTTTTAGAGTATTAATTAATTTTAAAATAAAATAAAAGTTGAAAAATAGATTTTATATTTTTCTTAAATTTCTCTGATCTCAAGGAGTCTAGAGAAGAAAATTTTATAGTTTTCTGATTTTTGTTTGATTTATTAAAATTATTTTAGTGAAGAGGTTAAAAATTCATTTTTTAATATTAAAAATTACATTAAGCCTTTAAAATTAAATATCTCATTTTAGGGACTTAGGAAAAATATTTGGTTTGTTCCTAAATGATTAGGAGTCAAAATGTGACATTTTTATGATTTTTAATATTTTTATTATTTATTATTATTTTTTAATTATTAAAATATTAAAATATTGTGAAAAATCAACTATTTTAGAAAATTCCAATTTTAATTTTTTTGAACTCCCCTGATATTAGAGAAACTCTAAAACCATTTTTGTGAATTTTTTAAAAGTATTTTTGGAGTTATGAATTTTTAAAGTTTCATTTTGCTTATGAGGCTTAGTCAATCCATTTGGTGGGGTTAATCAAGTCCAATTTATTTCAAAATTTTATGTAAGGTTCCTCTGACCCTAAAGAGCAATGGAGAATTGTTTTCAAGTCAATTTGATGTGTGGTTAACCCTAATTAATTCAAATTCAATTTTAGGGGATTAGGCTAATTAAGGTTATTATGAATGAATCAACTTAAAATATATTTTTCATAGGGTCCCCTGGTCCTAAGAAACATCACCAAATTTTCCTAGAATTTATTTTACAACATGTTAATTATTGAAATTAAAATACCTAAACAGTGACATGAACTTGAAAAATCAATAACTTTTCACAGAGATGGCCTCTGACCTTGAAAAATTCAGGGGATGTTCCCAAGATCAGAGGCTTCAAAAGCCCTATGGTCTCATGCCATGGTAAATTGTCTATGCAAATGGAGAATCAAAACATTGGAAACATTAAATAAATTATTAAAAATAAAATACTCATCCAATTAACTTGATTTCTTTTTCACATTATTCTCCTCTGTTCACTGAGCAAGAGGGTATTTTTATTTTATTTTTTTGATTTTTCTATGCAAAGATATGAATTTTTGATGTTATGGTATTTAAATAATTCAAAAATACCCTAATTTTCTACTTATCCGACTCGGCGCCGCGTCAACCTACGGCGGATAGAAATCCCACGCGTCGCTCAGTGATTTGGCGCCGCCATCTGACTCTGCGCTCCAGGGGCCCACGGTTCACGTAACATTCCGCTGTCCGGCTTGATCTCGACCATCCGCTTGATACACGCGCGATCCAACGGCTCCTGGTCATCGTCTACGACTGGTGTGCACCCATGACCGTCCACACTCAAACCCTAATATCTCTCTCGATTCTCAATGGATTTTCGAGTTCTTATACTATATCGATTCATCTTGAAGAGACGAACACATCCATACGGTTTATAGGATATGAAACTAACCAAAACAAAATGGAGAGTTGCTGGAAGCTCGAGAGGAAGAATGAGTTCATACCATTGCTCAGAGAAGTGAAGCTTCGATCTGAGGGTTGTGTCACCTTCGATTGAGTCCAAGCAAGCTTTAGATGAAGTCCCTGGCTCTAGGGAATTGTCTAAGTATGAAAGTGACTAAGGTCGATCACAAAGCTTGGAGGCCGGAAGCAATGGCTGGCCTGGTGAGGGGGCTTTTGCTGGGGAACTCCTCCTCTTGGTACGGTGAAGGTGTAGGGTCAATCAATTTGAAGATTAGCTCACTGTGGTGAAGTGTCCTGTTTTTTGGGTGGATTTTAAACTCAGAAATAGAGCTCTATTAATGGGGATTAGGGCAAAGGAACACTGGGGATCAACCGCTCTGGGTTAGGAGAAGGTCCTAGAGCAATTTTGGCAGAGTTTCCTTAAGGTCTGGTTCATCACCTTGTTTGGCCGAGAGGTGAGCGGGTTTAAATAGAGGTGACTGGAGGGCCTCCCAGGGGGGTATAATGGCTTGGATCAACTGCCTTGGCCAAGGGAAGAACAACCACAGTGGCCATTGGGCATGGGACAGCTCAGCAAGTTCAAATTGAATTTTTGATTCAAATTAAGCCTCTCGGCCTCGTGGTTTCCGGCGGTGCGTGGTGGCTGGTCAGCCAGACATGGGTCACCCTCAGGGTCAGGGAGGTCAGTGCTTGAGTTTTGTGAGTTCAATTGGCAAATGCCAAGTGTAAAGGAGTTGGATTGAAATAGCATGGGGAGAAGGTTATTTTGGGTTCAAATGGGTCAACCCATGGTTTTAGGCTTGGTGCAACACCTAAGGCCTGGATATTGGCTGAAGGGAATCATATGGCTCAGCTGAATTGGAGTGGAGAAGTCTCCATCCATGGTGAGGTGGCTAAGCATGGTTTAGTGTGTATCATGGATGAGGTTAAAAAGGCTTAAGGAAGGCTTAAGAAAGGGGCCCTCCATTTGCCATAAATGACATGGTGAGGTGTCAAAACTCTCATGGCTTCATATGGCTTGTAAATGGCTCACATTTGGCTTACATTTGGCTTGGAAAAGGTTGGCTTGTTTCATGAAAAAGGGTTTTAGAAATTTTTGGCATTTAGGGGTAATTTAGCATGTGGCTTGATTTGGAATGGCTTGATTATTGATTTAGGACTTAGGGATGATTTCAATTAAAGGTATGATGAGAAGAATTTGTCATGTGGGCTTTGGAATGGATTTTGGGTTTTTTTGAAATTATTTTGGATGGGCTTTGAAAGTGGTTTAAGGAAGTGGGCTTTTGGATTTAAAGTAAATTTAGGATGAAAATTTTTGTAAAGGATTGTGCTAAATAAATGTTGCAATTGGTTTAGGCATGTGTCATGAGTGGTTTGGAACAAGTTTAAAGTGATTTTGAATTGTATTGGGATGAATTTGGGCTTTCTTGGTAAAGGGGCCAAGGTGGGCCAAATTGGGCTAACTTGGGCTAAGGTTGGGCTAAGGTTGGATTTGATATAAAATTAATGTTGGAAAATGTTTATGGGAGTGTTACAAAGAGTTTTCTATTTTGGTTGGGCTCTAATTTTGGGATTTGGACCCATTTGGGTTAGGTTTAAGCTTAGATCAATTTAAGGGATTTTGGTTTTGGATTAGGTTTGGGTGGAGTTTAGGTTCAAATTTTGGGCAAATCAAGTTAATTTCTTGTTTATGGGGATGTTACGAAGGCTTTAGAAAAGATTTGGGGCCAATTGGGGTTGAATTGGGTTGGTTTGGGCTAGGTTTAGGTCATGAGCCAAAATTGGGCCTTAGGCTTCAAATGAAATTGGGCCCAAATCTCAATCAATATGGAGTTGTATTTGGTCTAAATTGATATTAGGGATATTGAATTGAAGTTTACAATTGAGTTGGACTAAAATTGAGGTCAATTGGGGTGGTTTGGTTTGACATTGGGTTCACTTGGGTTAAAAATTGGTCAAATTGTGTGTTTTTGGTAAAACTGAGGTAAATTGGCAAAATTGACCCATGGTGTAGTTGAACAAAATGAAATTGGGAATATTTGAGATTTTCTGAAATTTTCTGGGAATTGTCTGAATTTTTGGATTTTTGGGGTAAAAGGGTATTTTGGTAATTTTGGGGGGGGGGGTTTAGGGGTATTTTTGGAAATTTTGGTATTTTTGGCCAAAGATGGTCAATTTGAATGGTGGGAAGTGTTTAGGATTGATTTTGAGGGACCTTGGGTAATTTAGACAATTTTGCAAATTTTGGGTCATGTCAAGGGTATTTTGTAAGTTTGGTGGGTCCGTGGCCCCGGGGGTCAAAAATTGAAATTTTGAAAAAAGGAAGATTGATCAAGTGTGAGTGAAATGGAATGACTTTGGTTGAGCCATGAAGCCATATTAAGCCTATATGAGCTATGAGAGGACTCATTTGAGGCATTCACTATGTTGTTCCCAACCCTCTTAGTCAGGGGCTTAGGGGTTAAGGACCATCCATATGAATTACTTACATGAGTCAGGAAGTCAAGTTGGGTGAGAGTGTGGTTTTAGGACTTGAAATGTGTGTGATAGTGTAGTGTATGTGCAAGTCGACCCTCATCGGACCGGGCCACCGGGGTATTCCTAAGGCCGAAAATTCACATAGGAAACTCATCCTTTAAACCTCCACATTTGATTTCAACTCTCTAGGTGATTAGGGGTCTACAATTAAGCTTGTGGGGTTTGCAGGGTGTTAAGAAGTAGTTTGAATTTCTAAAGGGTGGGTTCCATTTCTAGTCCTCTAAGATCAGTCAAAGGAAAAGCCTAAGGCTAGATCCTAAGTACTAAATAGAGAAGCAAAAGACCTCATCAAAAAATGAGGTCAACAAATGTACCCCCAATAGGTGTGGTGTGCTAACCAAGCACACCGCGCGTATTGGCGTTGACCGAAGAGATCAACAAAACCAACACAGATGTCTAAGTGACAAACTTAGGATGAAGTAGAAGAATTTTCGTTGGGGAGTATCGAGTATATTTCCAAGAGTCGGAGATTCTCGAACTCTCTACGAGGAATGGAAAAGGAGGTGAACTCCAAATCACAAGATGCGGGAATTCGATTTAGATTTCGGTTTACTTTTAAATTTCTAGTTTCGATGTGTGAGTTTGGATTTCAATTTATTCTGAGTCTTAATTTTGATTGAAGTTTAATTTAAAATCGATTTAAGGAAATTTTAAATTTGAAATAAGAATTGAAACCTAGGGTTCAACCTCGGGATTGCGAAGAGAACTGGAATTTAGGTACCAACCTCGGAGTGAGAATCAGAGTTTAAGTATCGACGAAAAAAAGGACAAGAATCAGAATTTATGTATTGATCTCGAGAGAGTGAGATTTGAAATTTAAGTATCAAACCTGAAAGAGAATCAAAATTTAGGTATCGATCTCGGATGAGAGTCGAAATTTAGGTACCGACCTCGAAGGAAGAGAACTGGAATTTAGGTACCAGTCTCGGAATTTAGAATTGAAATTTAGGTATCAATTCGAAAGAGAATCAAAATTTAGGTACCGAACTCGAAGGAAGAGAACTGGAATTTAGGTACCGACCTCGAAGGAAGAGAACTGGAATTTAGGTACCAGTCTCAGAATTTAGAATTGAAATTTAGTATCAATTCGAAAGAGAATCAAAATTTAGGTATCGATTTCGAATGAGAGTCAGAATTTAGGTACCGACCTCGAAGGAAGAGAACTAGAATTTAGGTACAAATCTCGGAATTTAGAATTGAAATTTAGGTATCAATTCAAAAGAGAATCGAAATTTAGGTATCGATCTTCGAATGAGAGTCGGAATTTAGGTACCGACCTCGAAGGAAGAGAACTGGAATTTAGGTACCATTCTCGGAATTTAGAATTGAAATTTAGGTATCAATTCGAAAGAGAATCGAAATTTAGGTATTGATCTCGAATGAGAGTCGGAATTTAGGTACCGACCTCGAAGGAAGAGAACTGGAATTTAGGTACCAGTTTTGGAATTTAGAATTAAAATTTAGGTATCAATTTGAAAGAGAATCGAAATTTAGGTATTGATCTCGAATGAGAGTCAGAATTTAGGTACCGACCTCGAAGGAAGAGAACTGAAATTTAGGTACAAATCTTGGAATTTATAATTGAAATTTAGGTATCAATTTGAAAGAGAATCAAAATTTTGGTATCAATCTCGAAGGAAGAAAACTGGAATTTAGGTACCAGTCTCAGAAATTTTAATGAGAAATGGAAACGGGCTCCAATCTCGAAGGTTCATCTGTATGAAGAGGGACCCAATCTCATGCCATCAGAACCAAATCGAACAAAGTTCGTGGCTCCATGTCGATAGAACTAGTCGATCCTCTAAGACACAGCAGCAAGTGAATTGAAAGGAGCTGGTAAGGGTACCAAGCTGAAAAGACTTGACTTAACGACAAATCGAAGAGAATATTCAAATTTCAAAAGAGTTTCAAACAGATTTCAATTGAGGAAAGAACTGAAAGGTTCAAATCAGAGGGTTCAGATCGAAATTCAATTTGAGATTTAGATTCGTTTTGTTTGTCCTTTAACGATCCCATTTTTTATTTTTGTTATTTATTTAGTGTTCATGTGAATTTAAAGTTCATTTTAATATTCAGAGTTTTAGGAAAAATTCTCATTTATTTTCTTTCTTTTCTGTTCTTCGTTCAAAGTTCATTTAACTCTAATGGCGTTTCCTTGTCAATTTGCACAAAAGAGGTGAAGGCAAAATATGATGTAGTCGTTTTCTTTCCAACTTGCTGAAAGTACATCATACAACTTGATCTAGTCATGATGACATTTTGCTCAGAAATTTAATGTCTCATACAATCCATGTAAATCCAAAATGGACTGTGTAAACTTCTTGCTGATTCATTCAAAAGCGTCTGTCAAAAAATCCATGTCTGAATAGTAAGAAACATGGGCAATAATATCACCTTCCAAGCCACCCTTGGCGGGAATGCCGCATGGATGTGCATTGGAGGTGTGTTATTTCCCATGTAACTCACGGCTACGTAGGGCGGAGATTCTCCGATTCCGGATCCGGTCGAAAGTGGTAAGGCATTTTTCTGTTGTCCATTCTTTTAAAAGTAATTGAGATCCACTCCACAGGCACTCTTGGAATGCAATGCTTCACAACATCTGCTCCGTTTCCTTTTAACACCAGGACGGAACCTACCGGTAGAGGTATCTGTCGGCATATTTTTAGGTTGTGTTTTATTTAAAAAAGAGGGGGTCGCCTAACAGAAGCTGTCGGCAAATTTTTAATTTAATTAAAATAAATAATTTGAAAAGTAGTATTTGATTTTGAAAATAATTTTAAATTTGAAGGTTTTAAGATATGAGATTAAACCGATCTCACATCCCAAATAGTTTATATAAACGAGCATCGCACCATAAACCGTGTATCTATCCCTAAGGATAGACACACTGCTTGACGGTGGGGCTCGATTAAATAAACTAGAAGATTTGTGACATCCGTTTGGTCTGCGAACCAATTTTATAAGCCGACAAAATTCCATCGCTTAATATGAAAACATTAAACGGGGTTTATATTACACAGGTTCTTTAAAATTCCCTATAAGGGCAAGCCCACTATAGTTAATTACATCTTAAGTGATGGGAATCACCTAAGAAAACTCTCGATAATAATCAATAATTCTGCTCTCAAGAATTTCAAAGTTTAAGATTTTCAAGGGATTGAAATTTGGAATTTCAATAGGGAATGGATCAAGTTTGGAACATTTTGTTTTGGGAATCCAAAGGAAGAAAGGTAGGAGAAATTACAGACTCGAAGCGAACTTCGGTAATTTCCCGACTATCCTATTGTTTGACTTGGATTTAGGAAAGTCCTATTGTTTGTTTAATGTTTTGATCTTGCCAATTTTAATTAATTAGGGCTTATATTTGTATGATAAAATCAAACAAATAGCCTCGAAGATGTGAGGATTTATTGTCGTACCGGACGACTACCTCGGAATCCTAAGACCGGTTAGGGCTTAATTTACATGACCCGATCATGCAAATGCCTAACAAAAGGTTGAGGATTTATGTTGCACTAGGCAAACTACCTCGAAGTCCTATGGCTTTGTTATTTAATTCTAGGAAAGTTTCTTGAAGTAGATTCGAAGTTTTGCTGACGACGATGGCCGTGCTTGCCCACCATGCTCCGAGCTCCTTATTGTTGCGAGAGGTTTAGTTTTAGAAGTCATAAATCGGGGGATGAGAAAAGTGTTTTGGTTTAGAGAAGTCTTAATTTCCAAGTGTTTCTTATATTTTAATTAAAACAAATCTTAAAGTTGATTATAACGACACCGGTTAAGATCCCGCTGGTTCCATCCTTCCGGCATCATTATTTTTATCGGATTCACTTAGTCCGGATGAATTTGCTAAACTCAATTGAATGAGTTCCACACTTTCATTTAGACCGTGGGAAATCCCGTTAGCAACACGTAGGTTACATCATCCGAGGTATTCCCGATCATCCAACGGGACGTTTTAATTTAGTTGCAATTGTAGTTTTGTGTTCACGTTTGTGATTAAATTTTGAGTTGTTTTATATTTTGAAATGTTGTGGCGGTGAATTTTATCTTGCAATGACTTTTAACTTAGTTTTGGTTTCAGTTTTAGGGACTATCCTAAAGGTGTGGGTTTTCATGCAACAGTTGTTTTATCATGCAAGAAAAGTAAGTGCAATGCAGTTAAATAAATTACAAATTGCAAGAAAATAAATTGCAATAAAATAAAAGCGTACCTGGAGGATCTTCCCGTCATCCCAAGCTGCACTCAAAACACAATTAGAATATTTAAGCAAGTTCCTAGGTAAAGCTAAGGTAAGGGTTATGGTTTTCTACCAAATTCCTAATCCTATAGCTAGTCATTTCCTATGACGTCTGGGTTCCTTGGGTTTTGGTTTAAGGACGATTTTCTTCATCAAAGAACAATTAAGTCCGATCGTTCTTATGAACATCCTATCATATCGAGGAAGTGCTTAAGAGGAATCTTAAACATCTTTTCAATATTTTTAGGATTGTTTTAAGTCCAAATGAATTTAATTATACAAATGAATTAATCGTCCAAGAATCTCAAGTTTTGTTATCTTGCTCAGTGAACTAGGACATTTGAATATCCTATAAGTGAAGTAACATTTCATTTAATGTTCTGTTTAGGAATTATAATAACCAAAGCTTTCGAGGGTAAATTGGTATTCAAATGATTTGATTTAAGTTAATGGGTTTAAATTTGGAATAGTGTTCAAGTTGCTTTATATTTAATTTCTTTCTGTTTTAGGTGATGTTATTTAATTCAATTCAATTTAATTTAATTTAATTTAATTGAGTTTTAATTTTAATTTAATTTAAGTTAATTCAATTTAGTTTGGTTTGATGTTTAATTAATTTGATTTGATTTAATTTTAATTTAATTTGATTTAATTTAATTTAATTTAATTTAATTTAATTTAATTTAATTTAATTTTTAATTTAATTTAATCTTAATTTAATTTGATTTAATTTAATTTTTAATTTAATTTAATTTAATTTAATTTAATTTGATTTAATTTAATTTAATTTTATTTTATTTAATTTAATTTAATTTAATTTAATTTGTTTAATTTAGTTCAATTTAATTTAATCTTTAATTTAATTTAATTTTTAATCTTAATTTAATTTAATTTAATTTAATTTAATTTATTTAATTTAATTTAATTTTAATTTAATTTAATTTTAATTTAATTTTATTTTTTAATTTTAATTGAAATTTTTAAAAGAGTTTAAAGATTTAATTTTAGTTTAATGATTAAGTCTTTTAATATTTTAAATTTGAGTTATCATTTTAATTAAGAATTGAATATTAATGAGATAATTAATTTAGGGATTTTTAAATTAAAGAATAAATCTCTTCCTAATAATATCCCTATTTTAATAATTCCAATTTTATTATTCTTCCAAATTTAATCAATTATTTAATTAAGGTTTAATCATTTTAAAATTGCTTAATGGGTTTCTACCCTTTAATAATCTAAATTTCAATCATCCAAATCAGATTAGGATCAAATATTTTACTTGTTAATTTTTTTTATTAAACCTAAAGTTTTAATTAAGGGTTAAAAAAAAAATTTAATTACCACTTTACCCTTTAAGCTTAATAATTTCATAACTCACTAAATTGAACTCAAATGAACTTGAAATTTTTATGTAACTTCACTCATATGTCAATAAAGACATGAGAGGAGAAAATGTGATTTTTCTGTATTTAATTTATTTATATAATTATTTTTAGTAGAAAATAGAGATTTCCAAGGAAAATTTAATAACATGACCAAGGGAAAGTTTCTGTCCTTAAGAAAATTAGGGGACATTCCTAATGACCAGAGGACCACTTGGACCAATTTTGGTGATTTTATGAATTATATTATTTTTATTATAATTATTTTAAATTTTGGAGTGTTAATTAATTTTAAAAATAAAATAAATGTTGAAAAATGAATTTTATATTTTTCAAAAATCTCTCTGATATCAAGGAAATCAGAGAATCAAATTTTGCAATTTTCTGATTTTTCTATGATTTATTATAATTATTTTGGTGAAAATGCTAGAAAATACATTTTTTAATTTTAAAAATATCCTAAAGCTTTAAAATTTAATATCTCACCAAATAGACCTAGGAAAAATATGGGGTTTGTTCCTAAGTGACTAAAATTCAAAATGTGACATTTTGGTGAATTTTATTATTTTTGTGATTTTTATTATTTTTTAATTATTAAAAATATTAAAATAATATTAAAAATCAACTTTTTTAGAAAATTGAAATTTTAATTTTCTTAGGTTTCCCTGATATCAGAGAGGCTCCAAAACCAATTTGGTGAATTTTTGAAAGGTATTTTAAAAGTTATGAATTTTTAAAGTTTAAAATGGCTAAGTGGCTTAATCAACCCAATTAGTGGGGCTAACCAAGTCCAATTGACCTCAAATTTTTATAGTGGATTCCTCTGATTCTAAAGGTCAGTGGAGAATTGATTTCAAGTCAATTTGATGCCCGGTTAACTCTAATTAAATAAAGACCTATTTTGGGTGTTTAAGCCGATTAGGGTTGTTTTAAATGAACTAAGTCAAAACCTATTTTTCCTAGGGTTCTGCAGTCATAAGCAACATCACCAAATTTTCCTAGAATTTATTTAACAACATGCTATTTATTGGAATAAAAATACTCAAAACAGTAGCATGAACTTGAAAAATCAATAACTCTTCATAGGGATGGTCTCGACTTTGGAAAATTCGAGGAATGTTCCCAAATTCAGAAGGCTTCAAAAGCCCTATGGTCTCATGCCATGGTGAATTGTATGCATACATGGAGAATTAAAATAATGCAGAGAGTAAATAAATTATAAAAAATAAAATACTTGATGAAATTAAATGATTTCTTTTCCACATTATCCTCCTCACGTTCACTCGAGCAAGAGGGTATTTTTATTTTATTTTTATGATTTTTCTACACAGAGATATGAATTTTGAAGTTTAGGGAATTAAATAAATAAGAAAATACCCTAATTTTCTATTTATCCACGCGGCGCCAGCGCATCCTCGGCAGCTCCAAAAGGCCACACGGCGCGCTCCCATTCGACGCCGCTACTTGAGTCAGCAGCCCGGGCCCCGCGGTTCTCGCACCGTTTCCTGGTCTGACGCCATCTGAGCCGTTCGTCCGCGCGTGTATTGAATGGATGACATCCGTTCATCGTCCCCAAGTGTTCTCACCCGAGAGTCGTCCACACTAAATCCCTAAGATCTCACTCGATTCTCAATGGATTTTTATGTTCTTATACTCTATGGATTCGTCTTGAAGAGAAGAACACATCTATACGGTTAACATGCATTGAAACTAAGGCATTTGAAATAGAGAATCTCCAGAAGCTCGGGATGAAGAATTAGCTCATACCTTGGCTCAGAGAAGTGTGGCTTCAATCTGAGAGTTGTTGCACCTTCGATTGGATCCCAGCAAGCTCCAGATGAAGTCTCCTGGTCTGGTGAATTGTCTGGATATGATTTCGACCAAGCCCGATCACAAAGCTTGGAGGCTGGAGCAACTGGGTGGCCTGGAGATGGGGCTTTTGCTAGTGGACACCTTCCCTTGGTTTGGTGAAGGTGTAGAACCAATCAATTTGAGAATTGGCTCACTGTGGAGAAGTGTCCTGGTTTTGGGTGGAATTTCAACTCTGAAATTGAGCTTACAGAGGAGAAATGGCAGGGGGATTTCACTGGGGATCAAGTGCTCTAAGAGTGGAGAAGGGTCTGGAGCAATTTTGGCAGAGTTTTGGCAAGGTTTGTGCTTAGCTCTCTTCATGGCCGAGAGGGGTGGAGTTTAAATAGAGCTGGCTGGGGGGCCTCCCAGGGGGAGTTAGGGCTTGGGATCAGTCGCTGCTCGTGAGGAGAAGATCGGCCATGGTGACCACTAGGCATGGGGCGGCTCGGCAAGTGAGAATTTCAATGTTGGCTCACATGTGAGCTCTCGGCCATGGTGTTTTCCGGCGGCCTGGTGGCCGGCCGGCCAGGCAATGGTCACCATCTTGGTCAGGTGGGTCAGGGCTGGGGTTTAGTGTAGGCAATTGACAAATGCCATGTGTAAAGTGGTTGAATCAAAGTAGAAAGGGGAAGGGGCCATTTTAGCTTATTTTGGTCAACCCATGCAAATGGGTTGGGTGCACCTCCCAAGACCTGGTTTTGGGCCGAGGAGGTCAGGTGGGTCAACCTCCCATGTGTGGTGGAGTCTCCATCAAGGATTAGGTGGCAAAGCATGGTTTAGAGTGTGACATGCTTAAGGTAAAAAAAGCTTAAGGGAGGCTTAAGAAAGATCCCCCTCTTCTTGCCATAAATGGACTAATGACAAGTCAAAGCCCTCATGGCTTCATGTGGCTTGAGAATGGCTTGTTCATGGCTCCATTTGGCTTGGGAAAAGGTTGGCTTATTTCATGAAAAAGGGTTTTAGAAATATTTGGCATTTAGGGGGTAATTTGACATGTGGCTTTATTTGGAATGGTTTAATTGATGATTTTGCAACTTAGGGGTGATTTTGATCAAATGGATGATGAGGGTAAGTGTCATGTGGGCTTTAGGATGATTTGGGCTTTTAAATTTTGAAGGAAATGGGCTTTTAGGAGGGTTTAAGGGAAGTGGGCTTTTAAGTTTATGAATGTGTTCATGGATGAGAATTTTTGTAAAAGGTTGGGCCAAATAATTGTTGGTTGTAGCTCATGGATGTGTCATAAGTGACTTGAGGCAAATTGGGGGTGATTTGGATTTGAATTGGGTTGAATTTGGGTTAGGTTTGAGTTTAGGTCAAAAATGGGCCTTTTAACCTTGGGTTGAGTTTGAGTGGGACTTGGGTCTAAATTTTGGGCAAATCATGTTAGTGTTTTGTTTGTGTGAATGTTAAGGAAGATTTAGAAAAGATTTGGAGTTAATTGGAATTGAATTGGGTGAGTTTGGGTTAGGTTTGGGTCATGGGTCCAAATTGGGCTTTAAGGCTAAAAGTGAGATTGGATCCAAATGTCAATCAAATTGGGCTTGGATTTGGTCTAGATTGGTATTTGGGATATTAAATTGAAGTTTAGAATTGAATTGGACCAAAATTGGGGTCAATTGGGTAGGTTTGGTTTGACATTGGGTTCACTTAGGGTTAAAATGGGTCAAATTGGGGGTTTTGAAAAAAGTAGCGTAAATTGACAAAATTGGCCCATGGTGTAGTTGGACAAAATGAAATTGGGAATATTTTGGATTTTCTGGAATTTTCTGGGAATTTTCTGAATTTTTGGATTTTTAGGTCAAAAGGGGTATTTTGGGTATTTGGAGGGTATTGGGAGGTTTTCTTGGAATTTTTGGTATTTTTGGATATGGATGATCAGTTTAAGTGATGTGGAAATGTTTGGGAATGATTTTGGAGAATTTTAGGTAATTTGGAAATTTTGAGAAATTTGGGTAATTTCGGGGGTTTTGGGTAGGCTAAGCGGGTGTAGGGTCCCGGGGGTCAAAAATTGAAAATTTGGGAAATTGAAGATTGGGTGAATTTAAGTGGAAAGAAATCATTTTGGTCGAGCCATGAAGCCATATCAAGCCCATATGAGCCATGAAGGGACTCATTTGAGGCATTCACTATGTTGTTCCTAACCCTCTTAGCCAAGGGCTTAGGGGTTAAGGACCATCCATGTGAATCACCTACATGAGTCGGGATGTCAAGTTGGGTATGGGTGTGGTTTTAGGAGGTGTGTGGAAGTGTAATGTATAAGTGTAGTGTGTGTGTAAGTCAGCCCTTCACCGGACCAGGGCCACCTGGGCGGTCCTAAGGCCGAGAGAGTCTATAGGAACTCATCCTTAAACTTCCACATTTGATTTCAACCCTCTAGGTGATTAGGGGTCTACGATCAAGTTTGTGGAGTTTGCAGGGAGTTTAGAAGTGGTTTGAATTTCTAAAAGGTGGGTCCCAATTCTAGTCCTCTAAGATAGTCGAAGGAAAAGCCTAAGGCTAGATCCTAAGCACTAAAAAGAAGAAGGGAAGACCTCATCAAAAATGAGGTCAACAAATGGACCCCCAATAGGTGTGGTGAGCTGACGGAGCACACCACGCATATTGGTGTTGACCGAAGCGATCAAAAAAACCAACACAAACATCCAAGTGACAAACTTAGGATGAAATAGAGGAGTTTCCTCTGGGGAGTGTCAAGCATATCTCTGAAACTGGAGATTCCTGAACTCTCGCTGGGGAAAGGAAAAGGAGGTGAATTCCAAATCACATGATCTGGGGAAATTTCAATTTAGATTTTATTTTGTTTCAATTTAAGTTTCAATGTGTGAGTTTAGATTTCAATTTGGAGTTTCAATTTAGATTGGAGTTTGTCGAAATTAATTTGAAGGATTTGATTTGAAATGAAAATTGGAATTCTGAGGTTTTAGATGTAACATCTTCAACCTCGAAAGAAAATTGAATTGATTAGATTAAATCGTTGCAATGAGAAGAGATCTCAGAGTAATGCGGTGTTGGATGTAAAATCTTTAACCTCAAGAGTTTGATTTTGATGTATTTCAGTGCAATAGGAAAAGAATCCTAAAGCAGTGCAGTCTTGGATGTAAAATCCTCGACCCAAAGGGTTGAATTCGATGTATTTCATTGCAATAGGAAAGAATCCTAAAGCAGTGCAGTCTTGGATGTAAAATCCTTGACCCAAAAGTTTGAATTTGATGTATTTCAGTGCAATAGGAAAAGAATCCTAAAGCAGTGCAGTCTTGGATGTAAAATCCTCGACCCAAAAGTTTGAATTTGATGTACTTCGGTGCAATAGGAAAAGGATCCTAAAGCGGTGCGGTCTTGGATATAAAATCCTCGACCCAAAAGTTTGAATTTGATGTATTTCAGTGCAATAGGAAAAGGATCCTAAAGCGAGTGCGGTCTTGGATGTAAAATCCTCGACCCAAAAGTTTAAATTTGATGTATTTCGGTGCTGATAGGAAAATGATCCTAAAGCGAGTGCGGTCTTGGATGTAAAATCCTCGACCCAAAAGTTTGAATTTGATGTATTTCGAGTGCGATAGGAAAAGGATCCTAAAGCGGTGCGGTCTTGGATGTAAAATCCTCGACACAAAAGTTTGAATTTGATGTATTTCAGTGCAATAGGAAAAGGATCCTAAAGCAGTGCAGTCTTGGATGTAAAATCCTCGACCCAAAAGTTTGAATTTGACGTATTTCGGTGCAATAGGAGAAAGAATCCTAAAGCAGTGCAGTCTTTGATGTAAAATCCTCGACCCAAAAGTTTGAATTTGATGTATTTCGGTGCGATAGGGAAGAATCCTAAGCGGTGCGGTCTTGGATGTAAAATCCTCGACCCAAAAGTTTGAATTTGATGTATTTCGGTGCGATAGGAAAAGGATCCTAAAGCGGTGCGAGTCTTGGATGTAAAATCCTCGACCCAAAAGTTTGAATTTGATGTATTTCGATGCGATAGGAAAAGGATCCTAAAGCGGTGCGAGTCTTGGATGTAAAATCCTCGACCCAAAAGTTTGAATTTTGATTGAGATTTGAAATCTGGAAAGATTGAACTTGAGATTTGGAAGGATGAGTTTGAACTCGATTGAGATTTGATTTAAGATTTGATTTGAAATTTGGAAGATCAAATTTGAAATTTGATCGAGATTGGTTTTGAAATTTGATTGGGAATTTGACTTGGAATTTGGAAAGATCAAATTTGAAATTTGATCGAGAGTGGATTTGAAATTTGATTGAGAATTTGATTTGTGATTTGAAAGGATTGAAATTTGATTCGGAATTTGGAAAGATTGAATTTGAAATTTGATTTGAAATTTGGAAGGATGGAATTTGAGATTCGTGTTGATTTTGTTTATCTTTTAATGGTTCAGATTTTATTTTATCGTTTATTTGGTGTTTGTCATTTTTTAGATTTTTTTTTTAGAAAGTTTTCTTCTATCCCTTTTTTTGTTTCTTTTCTGTTCTTTGTTCGAAGTTCATTTAACTTTAATGGCGTTTCCCAATCAATTTGCACAAAAGAGGTGAAGGCCAAAAATGTGACATGGTCACTTTCATTCCAATCATGTTGAAAATACATCGTACAACTCGATGCGGAATACATTTCATACAATCCATGTAGACTCAAAACGGATTCGTGTATGATCTTTGTTGGTCCATCAAAAGAAGCATCCGTCAAAAAATCCATGTCTGAATAGTGGGGTACATGAGTCGATAACATCACCTTCCAAGCCATCCTTGGCGAGGATGCGCGCTGGATGTACGTTGGAGGTGTGATATTTCCCATGTAACTTACGGCTCGTAAGGCCGGAGGTTCTCTAGCTGCGGGTACGGTTGGAAATGGTAAGGTATCTTGTCGTCGTCCATTCTCCCGAAAGCAGCCGAGATCCGCTCCACTGGCACTCTGGTATGCAATGCTTTGCGATATCCGCTCCGTTGCCCTTCGGTATCATGACGGAACCCACCGGTAAAGGTATCTTTATCGGCCCTCGGAACTCACCCGGGCCTGCTATCCGGAGGTCGGATCCGAACATGATGTCACACTCGTTCAAGAAAGAGGCCGTGCGAAAGGTCGACGAAGTTGTGGTGATCTATATGTGGGGGTATGCGATCACCTCGTTTGTAAATGTTGATAATGCAGCTATTGGGTATGCAATCTGTCGGCGGTACCCTCCATGTTATCAATCTCTTTACCATTCTCTTGATGACTAATGGCATCGATCTACTTGCCCATGACGGAGTATCCCCGGTGGATTTCCCTTTACGTCTTCGACGAAGTTGTAGCGGCATCCGCATTGTATTGTGATTCTTCCTTTCCCTGGCATCCATCTCCGGGGTTACGAGTAGGTATTTTCCCTCGGGCGGCTCTGCTCGGCCCATTCTTTTCAAATCCCGGATACAATCCACGATTTCGTTGTTGTTCATACTACGAGAATACGTCGGTGTGTAGCTCGAGGCCCTCTAGTATGTTGATCTTTCTTCCTTTAATTCTCTCGAAGTATTCGAAAGTTTTCTTTTCAACATTTTGCATCCTCTCCAGCTCGTATTCCGGAATGATCTGCAGATGGCGAGGCCATGTGACATATTGTGGGATATATGGTTCGATCCCTTCACGTTCCCCTGCATACCTCGGCTCCTCAGGGGTGATGTCTGTCGGGACATCCCCCGGGGTTGCTTCTGCAACAAGGTTATGCATTATTGGTGGTTCTATCCGGTGGCGTGGTAGCCTTCTTTCTTCCGATCTTCGGGAGATTTCCCGATTCTTTACGTTATCCTAGGAGCTAGCCTCCTTTCTTCGGGTTCCGGTGAACCGGTGTCCTCGAAGTGCGTGTGTCGGCATTAGCAATTGTCTCGTCGCGGCTGGTCCGCGGCTAGTTTTGTTAACATCTTATGGATACGGCGATTCTTATTTCTTCGTTGCGTGGGCGTGAGAGTAGCTCTCCGCATTTCTTGAATCTCTGTGGGCGCGGCGGCGACGAGCTCGCCCTCCGACTTGTAGCGACTACGGACTTCATTTTCTTATCTTCTTCGGTGTTTGCTTTTCTTTTCTTGTTGTTGGATTGGTGGCTTGGGCCACCCACTTTCATCATTGTACGCCGGGTAGTTCTTCTCGGTTAGCGGGACCCGGTCACTTTCCTCGTCTTGTAGGCTCGTCGGTGCGAAATCCGAGTCGATCTCGATTATCGCTCCATCTTTCACCCTCTTTTAATCGAGTGCAAGGCTTACGCCATTCTTAAAGTTCAGGACCAACCGCCCGTTCGACATTTCCCTGCGAAAAGACAAGGAAAAGGATCAGGGGCTGTACTAAGAACAAGAACATTAAGAAAATGTTTATTAAAGAGATTCTTTTTATTACTTCTTGTATTTTAGAATTTAACAGGAATGAAGTATGATAAGATCGGGGAAGAGATTTTGATTTGGAAAAGAAAACAAGGAAAACTTAATTATCATGATTTTATTTATTTTAGCACATTTTATTATTTTTTGGGTTCGGACCCAATCATAAGTAATTACTTCGCCGTGTTTCTTAGGGATGAAGAATTCATTCCTTCGAAACATCGGGTAGCGTAATACTTTTTCAAGTATCGTCCGTTGATCGGAAGCATATGTCGTTCTCCACTGGCAATCCACTAGGCTGGTAGGAACCTCCACGAGTATCTTGTTTCAACCACAAACGGTCCTTCCCAAGTGGGTTCAAATTTTCCTCCTATCTTGCGGTGTGCAAGAATAAGTCTCTTGAGAACGAGAACTAAGTCACCAACTTTGAAGGTTCTTGGGCGGACTAGTTTGTCATGGGCTTGAACCATCTTAGCTTGGTATAGTTCTAAATTCTGTTGCTGCTGCAAGTCTTTTCCCTTCCGAGGCTTTCTAATTCTTCGAGTCGTAATGCGGCGTTTTCTTCGTCGTGATCTTGTTTGCAAGCTGCAATTCCGAGTGAAGGAAGGTCGAACCTCTAAAGGTAACACTCGCCTCGGATCCATACACCGGAGCGTAAGGTGTAGCTTGAGTAGGAGTTCGAAGGTTGTCCGGTAGGCCCATAAGGCTTCTAACAATTTCTCGTGCCAATTTCTCTTATTATCGTCCAAGGTTTTCTTTAAGATTTGAACGAGAGTTTTATTAAAAGCCTCAGCGAGACCGCTTGCTTTTGGGTAGTAAATTGTTGAGTATCGCCGGTCGATTCCGTGTCTCCCGACAAAATTGTTGATTTGTGTGCTTCGAATGCGACCCATTATACGAGATGATCTGCGCGGCACTCCGAAATGGTAGACAACTTGGTTCTTGAAAAGCCGTAGCACGTGGTGTGCTTTCACTTCTCTAAGTGGAACTTCTTACGCCCACTTGGAAAAGTAATCTGTAGCCGCAAGAATGAAGCGATGTCCTTTTGAAGATGGGGGTTCTATCGGACCCACTATATACGTGCCTAACATTCAAATGGCCACGACGCAATTGTCGGGTGCGGCACATTTGGAGGTTGGTGTAGAACCACTCCGTGCACTTGGCATTGGTGACGGCTCTTGGCGATTTTCATGCGGTCGGTCATCATCGAGGACCGGTAGTACCCTAGTCTTTTAATTTTCATTTTCATCTTCGGACCCGGTGGTGAGCGCCACGGAGTCCTGAATGCACCTCTTTAACAATTTCACGGGCCTCGGACCCGCTTAAGCACCTTAGCCACATTTGATCAAAAGACCTTCGTACAATGTGTTGTTTATTAACGCGTAAGACGAGTTCTTTTCTTGATCCGATGGGCTAGCGACCTATCGTCCGGTAGCTTTCCTGTTTGCGGGTAGTCATCGATGGCTGTCGCCAATCTTCTGTGTTTTCACGTCACTTCTTGCAATTGCTTCTTTTTCTTTTTCGATTTGTGTATTGTGTCTATGTCGAGTCGTGATAGGACCCGACGTCCGTGAGCCGACACTTCCATTGATTCATCTTGCACACGAGGCAAATTCTTTTGTGAGACGGGCTAAAGCATCTGCTAAAGCATTCTCTTTTCTTGGAATTTTGTAGATTGTCACATTTGGAATCTGTTCCAACAGCTGTATGGCATACTGGAAGTATTGTTCGAGTCTTGGTTTAAAAATTCTGTATTGTCCGGCGATCTGCTGAATGATTAACTGTGAATCCCCGTAGATGTTGATGTCTGTTATCCCCATTTGAATAGCTAATTCCAGTCCGTTATGAGGGCTTCGTATTCGCTTCGTTGTTTGTACATGGTTACGTCAAGTGGTAGGAGTATCTTAACATCCCCGCTCCGGTGTTATAAAGATTAGCCCGATTCCTGCCTTACCGGGCACTATCACTTGCGATTCTTCGTCTTTGTGTGCTTGAAGATGCTCCGTCGAAATATAATTCCCAACGTCGATCATCGAGGTCTTCTAGGTTCATTATTTGTTCATCCGGCAAATCATCATTGAGAGGAGATTCTACCCGCAAAGGGTGTGCTGCGAGGAAGTCTGCTAAGACTTGTCCCTTTACGGCACGAAGAGGCACGAAAGTTATATCAAATTGCAATAATATCATTGACCATCTGGCAAGTCTGCCGGAAAGTGTTGGATGAGTCATCAAGTATTGCAATGGATTAAACTTCGAGATCGAGGTTGACCTTATGAGAAAGCATGTAGTGCACGAGCTTTTGAGCGGCGAAGATCGGGGCCAAACAATGCTTTTCGATTGCGGGATACCTTACTTCGTCGGAAGTAAACGACGGCTTAAGTAGTAAAGAGCATTTTCTTTACCCTCATCATTGACACAGTGCTAACGGGGCTCCGAGAGAGTCGTCTAAAGCCGCGGTGTAAAGTATCAGCGGTCTACACGAGGCCGGGGCTGCTAAGACGAGGAGGTGTCATTAAATATCGTTTAATGTCTTCGAAGGCTTTACGGCATTTCTCTTCCCAAATAAATTTGGCGTCCTTTTTAACTAGTGCCGAGAAAGGCTGACACCTACTCGACGGAGTTTGACATAAAGCGTCGAAGATATGCCGGCTTCCCTTGAAAAGATCGTAGTTGTTTCGAGGTTTTGGGAGGTGGCATTTCTAAGATAGCTTTAATCTTTTCCGGGTCGATTTCAATTCCACGATGTCGGACAACGAATCCTAAGAATTTCCGGAGGTGACGCCGAAGGCGCATTTTAAGGGATTCATCTTAAGGTTAAATTGTCTTAATCGTTCGAAAACAATTCTCAAATCATACAGGTGGTTTTCCTTTACTTTGCTTTTGATGACCACATCGTCCACGTATCATTCGACTTGATTGTGGATGAGATCATCAAAAATTCTTGTCATTGCTCTCTGGTAGGTTGCTCCTGCGTTCTTCAGTCCGAATGGCATCACTGTGTAGCAAAATACTCCGATCGGCGTTCTGAATGCTGTGAGCTTTTCATCTTCTGGAGCCATTTTTATCTGGTTGTATCCTGAAGATCCATCCATGAATGAGAATATCTCATGTGTTGAAGCAATGTCGATCATCAGTTCTGGGATCGGTAGAGGGAATTCATCTTTTGGACATGCCTTGTTCAGATCTCTGAAGTCCACACAAATTCTGATCTGACCATTCTTCTTCTGATTGGAACTACATTGGCTAGCTAAGTCGGGTATTGTTCTTCATGGACAAATTTAGCGTCTATTAGCTTTTTAACTTCGGCTATGACTTGTTGTTCGATTTCTAGACGCATTCTTACGGGACCTTGTCGATCGGGACGAAGTAGGATCCACTCCTAGCTTATGGATCCGCGACCTCCGGAGCTAATCCCGGCATCTCGTCATAATTCCAAGCAAAGCGATCTTTATATTCCATTAATAATTTGATTATTTCTTCGGAGTCTTCTTTATTGAGTAAGGAGCTAACAAAGGTAGGTCTAGGCTCTTCACTAGTACCTAAGTTAACTTCCGTTAACTCATCTATTAGTAGATTTGATTTCTTCTTCGAATTCGGTGGAGCGTCTCCAATTTGTAAATCTTCGAGTTCGTCCGTAGTTTCCAAGCAGTTTTCATTGGATTCACAAGTGACAACCAAGCAAAATTCAGTATCGTCAACTGATCCTACTGTGCCGAATCCGAGTCCATGCTTCGAATTGGGTGGACGACCAGAGTTATTCCATAATTTTTCAAAATGTTGTAATTGGCCTTTTGTCCATTGTCGAGGTAAGAAACCACGCTGAATTAAATTTTGAACACAGGGAGAGTACCACTCAAAAGGTAATTCCATTAATTCTGATGAAGTGACATCTTCGAATTGTACATTATTTTCAGTTTTGGAGGTAGAAGCACCACGGTAGAACTTGATTGGCCTTGCACCGTCGTTACGTACTTCTTTGACCACCATACCCTCGATCTTAGTAGAATGGATCGGGGTTAGAGTCATAGTATGTACGTAGTGGTTAATCTTCTCGTACATTGATTTGTATTCCTCGTTCTTTTCATCTTCGAGAGAGATCTTGAATTGCGGCTTCTTCTGACTTATTGTCGCTGCTTCTTGTTTGATTTCTTTTTCTTCTTCAGAACTATCATCCCAATCAACGTTGATGGCTGGTTTCCTCTGTCCAATCGTCACTAGCGTCTCTACCACGACCTCGTCCCCGGCCTCGACCTCGGATGCGAGTTGTGGAGAAACCTTCACCATCTCGTCGGAAGGGAATGGTGAGTGATCGTTGTACTAGAACTTCAGGTTCTTCGTTGTCTCGAACTTTCTTTGCTTCATTTGTTACGGTATCTCCGGAGAAGATTGTTTTCTTTGGCGGTGCATAATAAGGCTGCATCTTCATGGATTCCGATTTCATGTACGGAGAATGGTTGTAAGTCGCCTTTGATGCACTTGTTCCCCTCCATCGTAGTATTTGATGCAACGATGCGAGAGATGATGGTACCATCCTGTTTTCATGTATCCACGGTCGGCCCAAGCAGAGCGTTGAACGATGTTTCGAATCGATTATGTGAAATTTTGCGGTTGTCTTTGCTAAGTCACCGGTCTTTATCGATAGCGTTATTGACCCGAGGGCTCTTTCTCCTTTACGGTTGAATCCTCTTAATAACATTTTATCTGCTTCGAGCTTGCGAGCATCAATTTCCAAGTATGCTAGTGTTCGAAGACTCATTATATTGATTGATGCTCCTGGATCCACCAATACTCTGGAGAGTGTAAATTTTCCGATTGTAACTGAAATGTACAACGGTCGGTTGTGATCTGCTGTCCCCAAGTAGTAGGTCATTGTCCGTGAAGGTAACGCCTCGTCGTTCCTTTAACGAGCAAACTTCATCTAAGGAATCTCCGGCCATTTGAGCTAAGCAAATTTCCGGATCAAGTAAGGCCTTGATCGAGCTTCTCTCATCTCCTTTGATAAGATGAGAGCATTGTAAATGCTCGGCTTGGCCGGTAGTTTCCTAAGATGGGCTAGCACGTTGTAGTCCACTTTGTTCTCATGCGTCTCGGCTTCTTCTCGAATGGGTATTTCTTCTGCCGGGGTTGGTTCTTCTTGAACAACCACTCGCTTTCCTTTGTCTTTTGGACCCATTCTTGGAGGTAGAACTTTTCCACTTCTCAAGTTGACTTCGTAATTTCTTCGAATCTAGTGTTGAACTTGTCGGTGTCTCCTCCTGAATCGAAATGACAGGCTCTTTCGGATTATCTTCGGAATCTGAAGGTTCTAACTCTATCGTGACTGGAGCTCCTCGAAACTCACAGATAGATCCGTTGCTTGTTGAACTCTCGTAGCCTCCTTGATGGATGTCTTCTTCATTATTTTGATTGTCGAGATCGTGTATGATTTGAGAATTGTTGTTGGCATCGAAGTCGATGTCCGGATTGTCGCTAGTTACGTAATCGTTAGAAACGATCAAACGTAGCCAACGCCATCACCCTTATCATTATATGATCCCACCGAAGTGAGCGAGATAATCATACAAAATCGGAGGTTCGAGGGATTTCTCCCCAGAATCGGAAACAACTATCCTAGGATAAGCAGCCCCTAGTCCAGCCTTAGGAGTCTCGGTCCTCTCTTCTTCGTCGATTTTCTTCTTTTCTTCGATTGTCTCCTGTCGAGGTGGTTCTTCTATCGCAAGTGATAGTACCGGCTTAACGGGTCTCGAACTACGAATTGAAGCTCGCACCGAAGCGGTTCGGATGTTGTCTAAAATCTTCTTCGAAGACTTCGTCCAGGCGGTAGTCCATCCATCGTCGGTTGCATAGGGATCTATCGGAATGACGGGATCGGTTGAGATAACATTGACGGAACCTCCTTTTTGGGGTTCCTTCATGTACTCCTTCGGGATTGTTATATTTCCTTTCCGAAGGTTATCGTTGAGCCAACTTTTAAAGGTAGTACAATCTTCTATCTTGTGCCCAAGCATCCGATGGTAGGGGCAAAAGTTGGGATCACCTTTCTTGTTGACTTCCTCTGGTCTTTTGGGCTCTGGCAGCTGGAAATCTGGAGTCTTCATCAGACTATGGAACATTTTCGGCCATCGCTTCATTCTTGAACGGATATTCTCCGCTCGAAGCTCCCTTAATGTACGTTGCGGACGAGACGGTTGTTCATCTGCGGAGACGATCGATAGTTGGACCGGGGTTGCTTGGTAATTCCGTTGTGGTTGCTTTGCGGCCGTTCGGTGGTATTTGCATCCGTTGCTTGCCTTTGTCAATTCTTCGCAACGATCCCGGATTTCTTTTCGAAGGTCTTCACCGGCTACGCTTGTCCGTCTTGTCGGCAAAACTTAATTGCTTCGCCTCTTCTTGCAAGCTTTCGGCCTTACTTAACAACTTCTCAAAAGTCTTAATAGTGAATCCTTTGAGGAGAAGTGCTATCGGGCCGTGAATGCTTTTAAGAAGAATGCCAACTGCATGTTGTTCTTGCAGTTGTGGTTCACACTTCATGCTTAAATTTCTCCATCGAAGTATGTAATCCACTAAAGTTTCATTCGGCTTTTGTTTCTCTACCACTAAATCACCTATAGTGATGTGGTGCTGAGCTCCGGCAAATCGCTTGATGAAGAGGCTCTCTAGCTCTGAGAATGTCTTCACTGAACCATTGGGTAATTCTGCATACCAGTCGAAGGCGATTCCTGACAGACTACTGACGAACTGTCGGAAGAGTAACGCATCGCTCCCGCCGGCATTGCAACAACTGGCACGAAAGTGTGCAACATGTCGTCGGGGGTTCCCGGTTCCGTCGAAGGTCTTGAACGAGAGGTGGTACGAAGCCTTTCGGGTATTGGACGGCGTCGAACTCTTCGGGTAAGGTCTGCCCGTCCGAATGGATGTCCCGTTCTTCGATTGTGCTAAGGCTTCTCGCACTCGCTTGTTCTACCAAGTTCTTGATATCCTTTTACGGGATCATACTTTGTGTTGTGTCCTTTTTCAGCTGGTCATCCCATTGACGGATGTAATCTCCTTTCCTCCGTCTACGATGTGAATGACCTCCGGGGGTGTCTCTACATGTGGTTGTACTTGACTGCGGAGAGTGGCCGGAGCTACGGTCATCTCTTCCATCCTTTTCGCCATTTGAGCGATCGTGTCGTCCTTTTCCCGAAGGCTGTCTCCTCATCGGTTCCGGCTCCTCTCTTCCGAGCTGCGGGAGCACCTTGTGAAGCCGATGAAGCTCGTGTCTCGACCATGTTGAATTCGCATATTCGTCGTCCATGAACTCCGATGAATCGATCTCATCTCCGAACTTTTCTTCTCTTTCTTTTGCCAACCGTCGGATGTCGGTTCTCGACTTTTCCATGGCATCTTCTAGCGGAGCTTTCGTGTGTCTTTGCGGTTGTCATGCGATAGGCTGCCGGGTCCCTTTTTCATGAGTCCCCTTTATCGCGGTAGCACTTTCTTCGGATTCCGGCCTCCGGCGAGACTTTCTTTCTCGGGCTGCTTCGTTTCGATCTCAGTCGCCCGGTAGTGGGACGCCATACCATCCTTCTAGCGGCGGAAGGTCTAGGACCGGATGGTCCGTCGGCCAAATGCTGGAAGGTGGTATCCTCCCTAATCTGTAATCCCGAGACTACGACGGGCGGGCTAGCCTTCATTCTCTTGCTTGGCTTTTCCGTCATGATGGCGGGCTCTACTCGGGGCCCAAGATGGGATTTGGCTGGCACCCGCCACTATCCTTCGTAGAATCTCCGATACGGGGCGGTTTTCCTTCCTTGCTAACTTTTCTACCAAAGTTTGCGATCGAGCAACACGGCGTAGTTCTAGTTCTTTTCTTGCGGCTATCGTTGTAGTATGCGGGCGAGGTAATGTGGCGACGATCTTGCGAACATTCTCCTCGTCCTCCGTGGCGGAGAGGGGATGGAACTCGCTTCCTCCCAAAAGTGGTATGTAGTCGGGCGAGTGGTGTATATTACGGTAGCGGTGTATATTCGGGCGGCTACGGAATTTCTTCCGGAAAGCAATCTCGGCGGCTACGGCTTCTCCGGCGATCCTTCTACTTCTATTTCTTCTTTGGGTCCTTGTCGGTGACGGAATCTTTGAGCTGGACCCGATTTCGAAAACGAAGGTCTTACGGGAAGATGCCGTACCCTCCACGGTAACGGGTTTACCATAGTTACGGATTTCTTTCCCCTTTGATTTGGCGGAAGTCGGGGTAGGTGCGGAAACAACTAGACCGAGTGGGGGTAGTAAGAACGGTCCTCCTGCGGACGGCGTGCTCCTCCTAGTCGGGACCCTTTGCAGGGGAGGAAACTCTTGGGTCGACTAAGGTTGAACTCGAGCGGCGGTTCCTCGGCTTCGGATACCTTGTTCGTCGGTGCAAAGAGGGAGACGTCGGTGACCTTGACATTCGTGTTTTCAAATCCTTGTCCAAATCGGATGATCCCATTGTCGGGCGGCTCATCCTTATAGACGACGAAAGTCCGGTCCGTTGGTGAAGGAGAAAATCGGTTTCGGGGCTTCCATTTCTGCAAGGTAGATTCTGGTTGTCGGTCCCGAGTTATGCTTCTTTTCTTTAGGACGAAAAGAAAGGAATTGAAAAGAGTCCGAACTCATTCTTGTTCATGTATTTATAAGAAGGAATCATTTGTTAAAAGAGTCACTTATTAGAGGGTTTGTTTATTCGAACGGAATGTTCAAAGGTGTAGAGAAGGTAAGGAATCAGATAAGAGAGTCTTAAGCAAGACTTCTCGACTCGAAGGATCATTCCTAAACTAACACCTATTGGGGGTCCACCCCACCTCAAAAATGAGGTAAAAGGATCTCGGAACCTCTCTGTTTAGGGGTGTCTAAACAGTGGCTCCTAAATCCGAAAGAATGTTGGCTATACTCATTCAAGATAGAAATGAACATAGTATTCCAACGGGAAGAAGGGTAGTTTGATCCATTAGGGACATGGATGCACTACCGATTTTTGATAGCAGAATTATCTGATTATAATGGAGAGAGGAATTTTCCTCAGTGGAGTCGCCGAAATCGTCGGCATATTTTTAGGTTGTGTTTTATTTAAAAAAGAGGGGTCGCCAAACGAAGTTGTCGGCGAATTTTTAATTTAATTAAAATAAATAATTTGAAAAGTAGTATTTGATTTTGAAAATAATTTTAAATTTGAAGGTTTTAAGATATGAGATTAAGCCGATCTCACATCCCAAATAGTTTATATAAACGAGCATCGCACCACAAGCCGTGTATCTATCCCTAAGGATGACACACTGCTTGACGGTGGGGCTCGATTAAATAAACTAGAAGATTTGTGACATCCGTTTGGTCACGCGAACCAATTTTATAAGCCGACAAAATTCCCCTGCTTAATATGAAAACATTAAACGGGGTTTATATTACACGGGTTCTTTAAAATTCCCTATAAGGGCAAGCCCCTATAGTTAATTACATCTTAAGTGATGGGAATCACCTAAGAAAACTCTCGATAATCATCAATAATTCTGCTCTCAAGAATTTCAAAGTTTAAGATTTTCAAGGGATTGAAATTTGGAATTTCAATAGGGAATGGATCAAGTTTGGAACATTTTGTTTTGGGAATCCAAAGGAAGAAAGGTAGGAGAAATTACAGACTCGAAGCGAACTTCGGTAATTTCCCGACTATCCTATTGTTTGGCTTGGATTTAGGAAAGTCCTATTGTTTGTTTAATGTTTTGATCTTGCCAATTTTAATTAATTAGGGCTTATATTTGTATGATAAAATCAAACAAATAGCCTCGAAGATGTGAGGATTTATTGTCGTACGGACGACTACCTCGGAATCCTAAGACCGGTTAGGGCTTAATTTACATGACCCGATCATGCAAATGCCTAACAAAAGGTTGAGGATTTATGTTGCACTAGGCAAACTACCTCGAAGTCCTATGGCTTTGTTATTTAATTCTAGGAAAGTTTTCTTTGAAGTAGATTCGAAGTTTCTGTCGACGACGATGGCCGTGTCTGCCCACCATGCTCCGAGCTCCTTATTGTTGCGGAGGTTTAGTTTTAGAAGTCATAAATCAGGGGATGAGAAAAGTGTTTTGGTTTAGAGAAGTCTTAATTTCCAAGTGTTTCTTATATTTTAATTAAAACAAATCTTAAAGTTGATTATAACGACACCGGTTAAGATCCCACGGTTCCATCCTTCCGGCATCATTATTTTTATCGGATTCACTTAGTCCAGATGAATTTGCTAAACTCAACTGAATGAGTTCCACACTTTCATTTAGACCGTGGGAAATCCCGTTAGCAACACGTAGGTTACATCATCCGAGGTATTCCCGATCATCCAACGGGACGTTTTAATTTAGTTGCGATTGTAGTTTTGTGTTACGTTTGTGATTAAATTTTGAGTTGTTTTATATTTTGAAATGTTGTGGCGGTGAATTTTATCTTGCAATGACTTTTAACTTAGTTTTGGTTTCAGTTTTAGGGACTATCCTAAAGGTGTGGGTTTTCATGCAACAGTTGTTTTATCATGCAAGAAAAGTAAGTGCGATGCAGTTAAATAAATTGCAAATTGCAAGAAAGTAAATTGCAATAAAATAAAAGCGTACCTGGAGGATCTTCCCGTCATTCCAAGCTGCACTCAAAACACAATTAGAATATTTAAGCAAGTTCCTAGGTAAAGCTAAGGTAAGGGTTATGGTTTTCTACCAAATTCCTAATCCTATAGCTAGTCATTTCCTATGACGTCTAGGTTCCTTGTGTTTTGGTTTAAGGACGATTTTCTTCATCAAAGAACAATTAAGTCCAATCGTTCTTATGAACATCCTATCATATCGAGGAAGTGCTTAAGAAGAATCTTAAACATCTTTTCAATATTTCTAGGATTGTTTTAAGTCAGAATGAATTTAATTATACAAATGAATTAATCGTCCAAGAATCTCGAGTTTTGTTATCTTGCTCGGTGAACTAGGACATTTGAATATCCTATAAGTGAAGTAACATTTCATTTAATATTACGTTTAGGAATTATAATAACCAAAGCTTTCGAGGGTAAATTGGTATTCAAATGATTTGATTTAAGTTAATGGGTTTAAATTTGGAATAGTGTTGAAGTTGCTTTATATTTAATTTCTTTCGTTTTAGGTGATGTTATTTAATTCAATTTAATTTAATTTAATTTAATTTAATTGAGTTTTAATTTTAATTTAATTTAAATTAATTCAATTTAGTTTGGTTTGATGTTTAATTAATTTGATTTGATTTAATTTTAATTTAATTTGATTTAATTTAATTTAATTTAATTTAATTTAATTTAATTTTTAATTTAATTTAATCTTAATTTAATTTGATTTAATTTAATTTTTAATTTAATTTAATTTAATTTAATTTAATTTGATTTAATTTTATTTAATTTAATTTAATTTTATTTTATTTAATTTAATTTAATTTAATTTAATTTGTTTAATTTAGTTCAATTTAATTTAATCTTTAATTTAATTTAATTTTTAATCTTAATTTAATTTAATTTAATTTAATTTAATTTATTTAATTTAATTTAATTTTAATTTAATTTTATTTTTTAATTTTAATTGAAATTTTTAAAAGAGTTTAATGATTTAATTTTAGTTTAATGATTAAGTCTTTTAATATTTTAAATTTGAGTTATCATTTTAATTAAGAATTGAATATTAATGAGATAATTAATTTAGGGATTTTTAAATTAAAGAATAAATCTCTTCCTAATAATATCCCTATTTTAATAATTCCAATTTTATTATTCTTCCAAATTTAATCAATTATTTAATTAAGGTTTAATCATTTTAAAATTGCTTAATGGGTTTCTACCCTTTAATCATCTAAATTTCAATCATCCAAATCAGATTAGGATCAAATATTTTACTTGTTAATTTTTTTTTTATTAAACCTAAAGTTTTAATTAAGGGTTAAAAAAAAATTTAATTACCACTTTACCCTTTAAGCTTAATAATTTCATAACTCACTAAATTGAACTCAAATGAACTTGAAATTTTTATGTAACTTCACTCATATGTCAATAAAGACATGAGAGGAGAAAATGTGATTTTTCTGTATTTAATTTATTTATATAATTATTTTTAGTAGAAAATAGAGATTTCCAAGGAAAATTTAATAACATGACCAAGGGAAAGTTTCTGTCCTTAAGAAAATTAGGGGACATTCCTAATGACCAGAGGACCACTTGGACCAATTTTGGTGATTTTTTGAATTATATTATTTTTATTATAATTATTTTAAATTTTGGAGTGTTAATTAATTTTAAAAATAAAATAAATGTTAAAAAATGAATTTTATATTTTTCAAAAATCTCTCTGATATCAAGGAAATCAGAGAATCAAATTTTGCAATTTTCTGATTTTCCTATGATTTATTATAATTATTTTGGTGAAAATGCTAGAAAATACATTTTTTAATTTTAAAAATATCCTAAAGCTTTAAAATTTAATATCTCACCAAATAGACCTAGGAAAAATATGGGGTTTGTTCCTAAGTGACTAAAATTCAAAATGTGACATTTTGGTGAATTTTATTATTTTTGTGATTTTTATTATTTTTTAATTATTAAAAATATTAAAATAATATTAAAAATCAACTTTTTTAGAAAATTGAAATTTTAATTTTCTTAGGTTCCCCTGATATCAGAGAGGCTCCAAAACCAATTTGGTGAATTTTTGAAAGGTATTTTAAAAGTTATGAATTTTTAAAGTTTAAAATGGCTAAGTGGCTTAATCAACCCAATTAGTGGGGCTAACCAAGTCCAATTGACCTCAAATTTTTATAGTGGATTCCTCTGATTCTAAAGGTCAGTGGAGAATTGATTTCAAGTCAATTTGATGCCTGGTTAACTCTAATTAAATAAAGACCTATTTTGGGTGTTTAAGCCAATTAGGGTTGTTTTAAATGAACTAAGTCAAAACCTATTTTTCCTAGGGTTCTCTGGTCATAAGCAACATCACCAAATTTTCCTAGAATTTATTTAACAACATGCTATTTATTGGAATAAAAATACTCAAAATAGTAGCATGAACTTGAAAAATCAATAACTCTTCATAGGGATGGTCTCGACTTTGGAAAATTCGGGGAATGTTCCCAAATTCGGAGGCTTCAAAAGCCCTATGGTCTCATGCCATGGTGAATTGTATGCATACATGGAGAATTAAAATAATGCAGAGAGTAAATAAATTATAAAAAATAAAATACTTGATGAAATTAAATGATTTCTTTTCCACATTATTCTCCTCTGTTCACTGAGCAAGAGGGTATTTTTATTTTATTTTTATGATTTTTCTACACAGAGATATGAATTTTTGAAGTTTAGGGAATTAAATAAATAAGAAAATACCCTAATTTTCTATTTATCCACGCGGCGCCGGCGCATCCTCGGCGACTCCGAAAGGCCACGCGGCGCGCTCCCGATTCGACGCCGCCACTTGAGTCGGCGGCCCGGGCCCGCGGTTCTCGCACCGTTTCCTAGTCCAGACGCCATCCGAGCCGTTCGTCCGTGCGTGTATTGAATGGATGGCATCCGTTCATCGTCCCAGTGTTCTCCCCAGAGAGCCGTCCACACTAAATCCCTAAGATCTCACTCGATTCTCGATGGATTTTTATGTTCTTATACTCTATGGATTCGTCTTGAAGAGAAGAACACATCTATACGGTTAACATGCATTGAAACTAAGGCATTTGAAATAGAGAATCTCCGGAACCTCGGGATGAAGAATTAGCTCGTACCTTGGCTCGGAGAAGTGTGGCTTCGATACGAGAGTTGTTACACCTTCAATTAGATCCCGGCAAGCTCCGGATGAAGTCTCCACAGTGCAGTGAATTGTCCGGATATGATTTCGACCAAGCCCGATCACAAAGCTTGGAGAGCTGGAGCAAGCTGGGTGGCCCTGGAGATGGGGCTTTTGCTAGTGGACACCTTCCCTTGGTTTGGTGAAGGTGTAGAACCAATCAATTTGAGAATTGGCTCACTGTGGAGAAGTGTCCCGATTTTGGGTGGAATTTCGACTACGAAATTGAGCTTACGGAGGAGAAATGGCGGGGGGATTTCACTGGGGATCAAGTGCTCTAAGAGTGGAGAAGGGTGCTGGAGCAATTTTGGCGAGTTTTGGCAAGGTTTGTGCTTAGCTCTCTTCATGGCCGAGAGGGGTGGAGTTTAAATAGAGAGCTGGTGGGGGCCTCCCGGGGGAGTTAGGGCTTGGGATCGAGCTGCTGCGAGTGAGGAGAAGATCGACCATGGTGACCACTAGGCAGGGGGCAGCTCAGCAAGTGAGAATTTCAATGTTGGCTCACATGTGAGCTCTCGGCCATGGTGTTTTTCGGCGGCCTGGTGGCCGGCCGGCCAGGCAATGGTCACCATCTTGGTCGGGTGGGTCGAGGGCGGGGTTTAGTGTGAGCGATTGGCAAATGCCATGTGTAAAGTGGTTGAATCAAAGTAGAAAGGGGAAGGGGCCATTTTAGCTTATTTTGGTCAACCCATGCAAATGGGTTGGGTGCACCTCCCCAAGACCTGGTTTTGGGTTGAGGAGGTCAGGTGGATCAACCTCCCATGTGTGGTGGAGTCTCCATCGAGGATTAGGTGGCAAAGCATGGTTTAGAGTGTGACATGCTTAAGGTAAAAAAGCTTAAGGGAGGCTTAAGAAAGATCCCCCTCTTCTTGCCATAAATGGACTAATGACAAGTCAAAGCCCTCATGGCTTCATGTGGCTTGAGAATGGCTTGTTCATGGCTCCATTTGGCTTGGGAAAAGGTTGGCTTATTTCATGAAAAAGGGTTTTAGAAATATTTGGCATTTAGGGGGTAATTTGACATGTGGCTTTATTTGGAATGGTTTAATTGATGATTTTGCAACTTAGGGGTGATTTTGATCAAATGGATGATGAGGGGAAGTGTCATGTGGGCTTTAGGATGATTTGGGCTTTTGAATTTTGAAGGAAATGGGCTTTTAGGAGGGTTTAAGGGAAGTGGGCTTTTAAGTTTATGAATGTGTTCATGGATGAGAATTTTTGTAAAAGGTTGGGCCAAATAATTGTTGTTTGTAGCTCATGGATGTGTCATGAGTGACTTGAGGCAAATTGGGGGTGATTTGGATTTGAATTGGGTTAAATTTGGGTTAGGTTTGAGTTTAGGTCAAAAATGGGCCTTTTAACCTTGGGTTGAGTTTGAGTGGGACTTGGGTCTAAATTTTGGGCAAATCATGTTAGTGTTTTGTTTGTGGGAATGTTAAGGAAGATTTAGAAAAGATTTGGAGTTAATTGGAATTGAATTGGGTGAGTTTGGGTTAGGTTTGGGTCATGGGTCCAAATTGGGCTTTAAGGCTAAAAGTGAGATTGGATCCAAATGTCAATCAAATTGGGCTTGGATTTGGTCTAGATTGGTATTTGGGATATTGAATTGAAGTTTAGAATTGAATTGGACCAAAATTGGGGTCAATTGGGTAGGTTTGGTTTGACATTGGGTTCACTTAGGGTTAAAATGGGTCAAATTGGGGGTTTTAAAAAAAGTAGGGTAAATTGATAAAATTTTCCCATGGTGTAGTTGGACAAAATGAAATTGGGAATATTTGGGATTTTCTGGAATTTTCTGGGAATTTTCTGAATTTTTGGATTTTTAGGTCAAAAGGGGTATTTTGGGTATTTGGAGGGTATTGGGAGGTTTTCTTGGAATTTTTGGTATTTTTGGGTATGGATGATCAGTTTAAGTGATGTGGAAATGTTTGGGAATGATTTTGGAGAATTTTGGGTAATTTGGAAATTTTGAGAAATTTGGGTAATTTCGGGGGTTTTGGGTAGGCTAAGCGGGTGTAGGGTCCCGGGGGTCAAAAATTGAAAATTTGGGAAATTGAAGATTGGGTGAATTTAAGTGGAAAGAAATCATTTTGGTCGAGCCATGAAGCCATATCAAGCCCATATGAGCCATGAAGCCATATCAAGCCCATATGAGCCATGAAGGGACTCATTTGAGGCATTCACTATGTTGTTCCTAACCCTCTTAGCCAAGGGCTTAGGGGTTAAGGACCATCCATGTGAATCACCTACATGAGTCAGGATGTCAAGTTGGGTATGGGTGTGGTTTTAGGAGGTGTGTGGAAGTGTAATGTATAAGTGTAGTGTGTGTGTAAGTCAGCCCCTTCACCAGACCAGGCCACCCAGGGCAGTCCTAAGGCCAGAGAGTCCTATAGGAACTCATCCTTAAACTTCCACATTTGATTTCAACCCTCTAGGTGATTAGGGGTCTACGGTCGAGTTTGTGGAGTTTGCGGGGAGTTTAGAAGTGGTTTGAATTTCTAAAAGGTGGGTCCCGATTCTAGTCCTCTAAGATAGTCGAAGGAAAAGCCTAAGGCTAGATCTAAGCACTAAAAAGAAGAAGGGAAGACCTCATCGAAAATGAGGTCAACAAATGGACCCCGATAGGTGTGGTGAGTGACGGAGCACACCACGCATATTGGTGTTGACCGAAGCGATCAACAAAGCCAACACAAACATCCAAGTGACAAACTTAGGATGAAATAGAGGAGTTTCCTGCAGGGAGTGTCAAGCATATCTCCGAAGCCGGAGATTCTCGAACTCTCGGCAGGGAAAGGAAAACGAGGTGAATTCCAAATCTCATGATGCGGGGAAATTTCAATTTAGATTTTATTTTGTTTCAATTTAAGTTTCAATGTGTGAGTTTAGATTTCAATTTGGAGTTTCAATTTAGATTGGAGTTTGTCGAAATTAATTTGAAGGATTTGATTTGAAATGAAAATTGGAATTCGAGGTTTTAGATGTAACATCTTCAACCTCGAAAGAAAATTGAATTGATTAGATTGAATCGTTGCAATGAGAAGAGATCTCAGAGTAATGCGGTGTTGGATGTAAAATCTTTAACCTCAAGAGTTTGATTTTGATGTATTTCAGTGCAATAGGAAAAGAATCCTAAAGCAGTGCAGTCTTGGATGTAAAATCCTCGACCCAAAGGGTTGAATTCGATGTATTTCAGTGCGATAGGAAGGAATCCTAAAGCGAGTGCGAGTCTTGGATGTAAAATCCTCGACCCAAAAGTTTGAATTTGATGTATTTCGGTGCGATAGGAAAAGAATCCTAAAGCGATGCGATCTTGGATGTAAAATCCTCGACCCAAAAGTTTGAATTTGATGTACTTCGAGTGCAATAGGAAAAGGATCCTAAAGCGGTGCGGTCTTGGATATAAAATCCTCGACCCAAAAGTTTGAATTTGATGTATTTCAGTGCAATAGGAAAAGGATCCTAAAGCAGTGCAGTCTTGGATGTAAAATCCTCGACCCAAAAGTTTAAATTTGATGTATTTCAGTGCAATAGGAAAAGGATCCTAAAGCAGTGCAGTCTTGGATGTAAAATCCTCGACCCAAAAGTTTGAATTTGATGTATTTCAGTGCAATAGGAAAAGGATCCTAAAGCGGTGCGGTCTTGGATGTAAAATCCTCGACACAAAAGTTTGAATTTGATGTATTTCGGTGCGATAGGAAAAGGATCCTAAAGCGGTACGGTCTTGGATGTAAAATCCTCGACCCAAAAGTTTGAATTTGACGTATTTCGGTGCAATAGGAGAAAGAATCCTAAAGCGATGCGGTCTTGGATGTAAAATCCTCGACCCAAAAGTTTGAATTTGATGTATTTCGGTGCGATAGGGAAGAATCCTAAAGTAGTGCGGTCTTGGATGTAAAATCCTCGACCCAAAAGTTTGAATTTGATGTATTTCGGTGCAATAGGAAAAGGATCCTAAAGCGATGCGGTCTTGGATGTAAAATCCTCGACCCAAAAGTTTGAATTTGATGTATTTCAGTGCAATAGGAAAAGGATCCTAAAGCAGTGCAGTCTTGGATGTAAAATCCTCGACCCAAAAGTTTGAATTTTGATTGAGATTTGAAATCTGGAAAGATTGAACTTGAGATTTGGAAGGATGAGTTTGAACTCGATTGAGATTTGATTTAAGATTTGATTTGAAATTTGGAAGATCAAATTTGAAATTTGATCGAGATTGGGTTTGAAATTTGATTGGGAATTTGACTTGGAATTTGGAAAGATCAAATTTGAAATTTGATCGAGAGTGGATTTGAAATTTGATTGAGAATTTGATTTGTGATTTGGAAGGATTGAAATTTGATTCGGAATTTGGAAAGATTGAATTTGAAATTTGATTTGAAATTTGGAAGGATGGAATTTGAGATTCGTGTTGATTTTGTTTATCTTTTAATGGTTCAAATTTTATTTTATCGTTTATTTGGTGTTTGTCATTTTTTAGATTTTTTTTTAGAAAGTTTTCTTTTATCCCTTTTTTTATTTCTTTTCGTTCTTTGTTCGAAGTTCATTTAACTTTAATGGCGTTTCCCAATCAATTTGCACAAAAGAGGTGAAGGCCAAAAATGTGACATGGTCACTTTCATTCCAATCATGTTGAAAATACATCGTACAACTCGATACGGAATACATTTCATACAATCCATGTAGACTCAAAACGGATTTGTGTATGATCTTTGTTGGTCCATCAAAAGAAGCATCTGTCGAAAAATCCATGTACGAATAGTGGGGTACATGGTCGATAACATCACCTTCCAAGCCATCCTTGGCAAGGATGCCGAGCTGGATGTACGTTGGAGGTGTGATATTTCCCATGTAACTTACGACTCGTAAGGCCGGAGGTTCTCTAGCTGCGGGTACGGTTGGTATGGTAAGGTATCTTCTTTGTCGTCCATTCTCACGAAAGCAGCCGAGATCCGCTCCGCTGGCACTCCGGTATGCGATGCTTTGCGATATACGCTCCGTTGCCCTTCGGTATCATGACGGAACCCACCGGTAAAGGTATCTTTACCGGCCCTCGGAACTCACCGGGCCTCGCTATCCGGAGGTCGGATCCGAACATGATGTCACACTCGTTCAGAAAGAGACCGTGCGAAAGGTCGACGAAGTTGTGGTGATCTATATGTGGGGGTATGCGGTCACCCTGTTTGTAAATGTTGATAATGCGGCTATTGGGTATGCAATCCGCTGGCGGTACCCTCCATGTTATCGATCTCTTTACCATTCTCTTGATGACTAATGGCATACGATCTACTTGCCCATGACGGAGTATCCCGGTGGATTTCCCTTTACGTCTTCGACAAAGTTGTAGCGGCATCCGCATTGTATTGTGATTCTTCCTTTCCACGGCATCCATCTCCGGGGTTCGAGTAGGTATCTTCCCTCGGGCGGCCTGCTCGGCCCATTCTTTTCAAATCCGGATACAATCCACGATTTCTTATTGTTCATACTACGAGAATACGTCGGTGTGTAGCTCGAGGCCCTCTAGTATGTTGATCTTTCTTCCTTTAATTCTCTCGAAGTATTCGAAAGTTTTCTTTTCAACATTTTGTATCCTCTCCGGCTCGTATTCCGGAATGATCTGCAGATGGCGAGGCCTTGTGACATATTGTGGGATATATGGTTCGATCCCTTCGCGTTCCCACGCATACCTCGGCTCCTCGGGGGTGATGTACGTCGGGACATCCCCGGGGTTGCTTCGCGACAAGGTTATGCATTATTGGTGGTTCTATCCGGTGGCGTGGTAGCCTTCTTTCTTCCGATCTTCCGGAGATTTCCACGATTCTTTACGGTATCCTAGGAGCTAGCCTCCTTTCTTCAGGTTCCTGGTGAACCGGTGTCCTCGAAGTGCGTGTGCTGGCATTAGCAATTGTCTCGTCGCGCTGGTCCGCAGCTAGTTTTGTTAACATCTTATGGATACGGCGATTCTTATTTCTTCGTTGCGTGGCTGTGAGAGTAGCTCTCCGCATTTCTTGAATCTACGTAGGCGCGGCGGCGAGCAAGCTGCCCTCCGCCGTAAGCGACTACGGACTTCATTTTCTTATCTTCTTCGGTGTTTGCTTTTCTTTTCTTGTTGTTGGATTGGTGGCTTGGGCCACCCACTTTCATCATTGTACGCCGGGTAGTTCTTCTCGGTTAGCGGGACCCAGTCACTTTCCTCGTCTTGTAGGCTTGCTGGTGCGAAATCCGAGTCAATCTCGATTATCGCTCGATCTTTCACCCTCTTTTCATCGAGTGCGAGGCTTATGCCATTCTTAAAGTTCGGGACCAACCGCCGGTTCGACATTTCCTGCGAAAAGACAAGGAAAAGGATCGAGGATCGTACTAAGAACAAGAACATTAAGAAAATGTTTATTAAAGAGATTCTTTTTATTACTTCTTGTATTTTAGAATTTAACAGGAATGAAGTATGATAAGATCAGGGAAGAGATTTTGATTTGGAAAAGAAAACAAGGAAAACTTAATTATCATGATTTTATTTATTTTAGCACATTTTATTATTTTTTGGGTTCGGACCCAATCATAAGTAATTACTTCGCTCGTGTTTCTTAGGGATGAAGAATTCATTCCTTCGAAACATCAGGTAGCGTAATACTTTTTCAAGTATCGTCCGTTGATCGGAAGCATATGTCGTTCTCCACGGCAATCCACTAGGCGGTAGGAACCTCCACGAGTATCTTGTTTCGACCACAAACGGTCCTTCCCAAGTGGGTTCGAATTTTCCTCCTATCTTGCGGTGTGCGAGAATAAGTCTCTTGAGAACGAGAACTAAGTCACCGACTTTGAAGGTTCTTGGGCGGACTAGTTTGTCATGGGCTTGAACCATCTTAGCTTGGTATAGTTCTAAATTCAGTTGCTGCTGCAAGTCTTTTCCCTTCCGGGCTTTCTAATTCTTCGAGTCGTAATGCGGCGTTTTCTTCGTCGTGATCTTGTTTGCAAGCTGCAATTCGAGTGAAGGAAGGCTGAACCTCTAAAGGTAACAACGCACTCGGATCCATACACCGGAGCGTAAGGTGTAGCTTGAGTAGGAGTTCGAAGGTTGTCCGGTAGGCCCATAAGACTTCTAATAACTTCTCGTGCCAATTTCTCTTATTATCGTCCAAGGTTTTCTTTAAGATTTGAACGAGAGTTTTATTAAAAGCCTCAGGGAGACCGTTTGCTTTTGGGTAGTAAATTGTTGAGTATCGCCGATCGATTCCGTGTCTCACGACAAAATTGTTGAATTGTGTGCTTCCGAATGCTGACCCATTATACGAGATGATCTGCGCGGCACTCCGAAACGGTAGACAACTTGGTTCTTGAAAAGCGTAGCACGTGGTGTGCTTTCACTTCTCACAAGTGGGCTGCATCGCCCACTTGGAAAAGTAATCTGTAGCCGTAAGAATGAAGCGATGTCCTTTTGAAGATGGGGGTTCTATCGGACCCACTATATCTGTGCCCCAACATTCAAATGGCCACGACCCATATGTCGGGTGCAGCACATTTGGAGGTTGGTGTAGAACCACTCCGTGCACTTGGCATTGGTGACAGCTCTTGGCGATTTTCATGCAGTCGGTCATCATCGAGGACCAGTAGTACCCTAGTCTTTTAATTTTCATTTTCATCTTCGGACCCGGTCGAGTGAGCGCCACGAGTCCCGAATGCACCTCTTTAACAATTTCACGGGCCTCGGACCAGCTTAAGCACCTTAGCCACATTTGATCGAAAAGACCTTCGTACGATGTGTCGTTTATTAACGCGTAAGACGGAGTTCTTTTCTTGATCGATGGGCTAGCGACCTATCGTCCGGTAGCTTTCCTATTTGCGGTGTAGTCATCGATGGTCGTCGCCGATCTTCGTGTTTTTACATCACTTTCTTGCTACTTGCTTCTTTTTCTTTTTCGATTTGTGTATTGTGTCTATGTCGAGCTGTGATAGGACTCGACGTCCGTGAACTGACACTTCCACTCGATTCATCTTGCACACGAGCAAATTCTTTTGCGAGACGGGCTAAAGCATCTGCTAAAGCATTCTCTTTTCTTGGAATTTTGTAGATTGTCACATTTGGAATCCGTTCCAACAGTTCGTATGGCATCTTGGAAGTATTGTTCGAGTCTTGGTTTAAAAATTCTGTATTGTCCGGGATCTGCTTGAATGATTAATTGTGAATCCCCGTAGATGTTGATGTCCGTTATCCCCATTTGAATAGCTAATTCCGATCCCGTTATGAGGGCTTCGTATTCGCTTCGTTGTTTGTACATGGTTACGTCAAGTGGTAGGAGTATCTTAACATCCCCGCTCCGGTGTTATAAAGATTAGCCCGATTCCTGCCTTACCGGGCACTATCACTTGCGATTCTTCGTCTTTGTGTGCTGAAGATGCTCCGTCGAAATATAATTCCCAACGTCGATCATCAGGGTCTTCTAGGTTCATTATTTGTTCATCTGGCAAATCATCATTGAGAGGAGATTCTGCCAGCAAAGGGTGTGCTGCGAGGAAGTCTGCTAAGACTTGTCCCTTTACGGCACGAAGAGGCACGAAAGTTATATCAAATTGCAATAATATCATTGACCATCTGGCAAGTCCGCCGGAAAGTGTTGGACGAGTCATCAAGTATTGCAATGGATTAAACTTCGAGATCGGAGTTGACCTTATGAGAAAGCATGTAGTGCTGAGCTTTTGAGCGGCGAAGATCGGGGCCAAACAATGCTTTTCGATTGCGGGATACCTTACTTCCGTCGGAAGTAAACGACGGCTTAAGTAGTAAAGAGCATTTTCTTTACCCTCATCATTGACACAGAGCTAACGAGACTCCGAGAGAAGTCGTCTAAAGCCGCGGTGTAAAGTATCGTGATCTACACGAGGCCTGGGGCTGCTAAGACAGGAGGTGTCATTAAATATCGTTTAATGTCTTTGAAGGCTTTACTGGCATTTCTCTTCCCAAATAAATTTGGCGTCCTTTTTAACTAGTGCCGAGAAAGGCTGACACCTACACGACGAGGTTTGACATAAAGCGTCGAAGATATGCCGACTTCCCTTGAAAAGATCGTAGTTGTTTCGAGGTTTTGGGAGGTGGCATTTCTAAGATAGCTTTAATCTTTTCCGGGTCGATTTCAATTCCACGATGTCGGACAACGAATCCTAAGAATTTCCCGGAGGTGACGCCGAAGGCGCATTTTAAGGATTCATCTTAAGGTTAAATTGTCTTAATCGTTCGAAAACAATTCTCAAATCATACAGGTGGTTTTCCTTTACTTTGCTTTTGATGACCACATCGTCCACGTATCATTCGACTTGATTGTGGATGAGATCATCAAAAATTCTTGTCATTGCTCTCTGGTAGGTTGCTCTGCGTTCTTCGATCCGAATGGCATCACTTTGTGTAGCAAAATACTCCGATCGGCGTTACGAATGCTGTGAGCTTTTCATCTTCTGGAGCCATTTTTATCCGGTTGTATCTCGAAGATCCATCCATGAATGAGAATATCTCATGTGTTGAAGCAATGTCGATCATCGGTTCACGGGATCGGTAGAGGGAATTCATCTTTTGGACATGCCTTGTTCGGATCTCCGAAGTCCACACAAATTCCGATCCGACCATTCTTCTTTACGATTGGAACTACATTGGCTAGCCAAGTCGGGTATTGTTCTTCATGGACAAATTTAGCGTCTATTAGCTTTTTAACTTCGGCTATGACTTGTTGTTCGATTTCTAGACGCATTCTTCTGGGACCTTGTCTGACCGGGACAGAAGTAGGATCCACTCCTAGCTTATGGTCGCAACCTCCGGAGCTAATCCCGGCATCTCGTCATAATTCCAAGCAAAGCGAGTCTTTATATTCCATTAATAATTTGATTATTTCTTCGGAGTCTTCTTTATTGAGTAAGGAGCTAACAAAGGTAGGTCTAGGCTCTTCACTAGTACCTAAGTTAACTTCAGTTAACTCATCTATTGTAGATTTGATTTCTTCTTCGAATTCTGGTGGAGCGTCTCCAATTTGTAAATCTTCGAGTTCGTCCGTAGTTTCCAAGCAGTTTTCATTGGATTCACAAGTGACAACCAAGCAAAATTCAGTATCGTCGGTCGATCCTATCGTGCCGAATCCGAGTCCATGCTTCGAATTGGGTGGACGACCGAGTTATTCCATAATTTTTCAAAATGTTGTAATTGGCCTTTTGTCCATTGTCGAGGTAAGAAACCACGTCTGAATTAAATTTTGAACACGGGGAGAGTACCACTCAAAAGGTAATTCCATTAATTCTGATGAAGTGACATCTTCGAATTGTACATTATTTTCAGTTTTGGAGGTAGAAGCACCACGGTAGAACTTGATTGGCCTTGCACCGTCGTTACGTACTTCTTTGACCACCATACCCTCGATCTTAGTAGAATGGATCGGGGTTAGAGTCATAGTATGTACGTAGTGGTTAATCTTCTCGTACATTGATTTGTATTCCTCGTTCTTTTCATCTTCGAGAGAGATCTTGAATTGCGGCTTCTTCTGACTTATTGTCGCTGCTTCTTGTTTGATTTCTTTTTCTTCTTCAGAACTATCATCCCAATCAACGTTGATGGCTGGTTTCCTCTGTCCAACTGTCCTAGCGTCTCTACCACGACCTCGTCCCCGGCCTCGACCTCGGATGCGAGTTGTGGAGAAACCTTCACCATCTCGTCGGAAGGGAATGGTGAGTGACTGTTGTACTAGAACTTCGGGTTCTTCGTTGTCCCGAACTTTCTTTGCTTCATTTGTTACGGTATCTGCTGGAGAAGATTGTTTTCTTTGGCGGTGCATAATAAGCTGCATCTTCATGGATTCCAATTTCATGTACGGAGAATGGTTGTAAGTCGCCTTTGATGCACTCGTTCCCCTCCATCGTAGTATTTGATGCACCGATGCGGAGATGATGGTACCATCCTCGTTTTCATGTATCCACGGTCGGCCCAGCGGAGCGTTGAACGATGTTTCGAATCAATTATGTGAAATTTTGCGGTTGTCTTTGCTAAGTCACCGGTCTTTATCGATAGCGTTATTGACCCGAGGGCTCTTTCTCCTTTACGGTTGAATCCTCTTAATAACATTTTGTCGGCTTCGAGCTCGCGAGCATCAATTTCCAAGTATGCTTAGTGTTCGAAGACTCATTATATTGATTGATGCTCCCGGATCCACCAATACTCCGGAGAGTGTAAATTTTCCGATTGTAGCTCGAAATGTACAACGGTCGGTTGTGATCTGCTTGTCCCAAGTAGTAGGTCATTGTCCAGTGAAGGTAACGGAGTTTACCATAGTTCGGATTTCTTTCCCCTTTGATTTGCGCGAAGTCGGGGTAGGTGCGAAACAACTAGACCGAGTGGGGGTAGTAAGAACGGTCCTCCTGCGGACGGCGGTACTCCTCCTAGTCGGGACCCTTTGCGGGGAGGAAACTCTTGGGTCGACCTAAGGTTGAACTCAAGCAGCGGTTCCTCAGCTTCAGATACCTTGTTCGTCAGTGCAAAGAGGGAGACGTCGGTGACCTTGACATTCGTGTTTTCAAATCCTTGTCCAAATCGGATGATCCCATTGTCGGGCAGCTCATCCTTATAGACAGCAAAGTCCAGTCCGTTGGTGAAGGAGAAAATCAGTTTCGGGGCTTCCATTTCTGCAAGGTAGATTCTGGTTGTCAGTCCCAAGTTATGCTTCTTTTCTTTAGGACGAAAAGAAAGGAATTGAAAAGAGTCCGAACTCATTCTTGTTCATGTATTTATAAGAAGGAATCATTTGTTAAAAGAGTCACTTATTAGAGGGTTTGTTTATTCAGAACGGAATGTTCAAAGGTGTAGAGAAGGTAAGGAATCAGATAAGAGAGTCTTAAGCAAGACTTCTCGACTCGAAGGATCATTCCTAAACTAACACCTATTGGGGGTCCACCCCACCTCAAAAATGAGGTAAAAGGATCTCGGAACCTCTCTGTTTAGGGGTGTCTAAACAGATGGCTCCTAAATCCGAAAGAATGTTGGCTATACTCATTCAAGATAGAAATGAACATAGTATTCCAACGGGAAGAAGGGTAGTTTGATCCATTAGGGACATGGATGCACTACCGATTTTTGATAGCAGAATTATCTGATTATAATGGAGAGAGGAATTTTCCCCAGCGGAGTCGCCAGAAATCTGTCGGCATATTTTTAGGTTGTGTTTTATTTAAAAAAGAGGGGGTCGCCAAACGAAGGCTGTCGGCGAATTTTTAATTTAATTAAAATAAATAATTTGAAAAGTAGTATTTGATTTTGAAAATAATTTTAAATTTGAAGGTTTTAAGATATGAGATTAAACCGATCTCACATCCCAAATAGTTTATATAAACGAGCATCGCACCACAAACCGTGTATCTGTCCCTAAGGATAGACACGTTTGCGACGAGTGGGGCTCGATTAAATAAACTAGAAGATTTGTGACATCCGTTTGGTCCGCGAACCAATTTTATAAGCCGACAAAATTCCCCGCTTAATATGAAAACATTAAACGGGGTTTATATTACACAGGTTCTTTAAAATTCCCTATAAGGGCAAGCCCCTATAGTTAATTACATCTTAAGTGATGGGAATCACCTAAGAAAACTCTCGATAATCATCAATAATTCTGCTCTCAAGAATTTCAAAGTTTAAGATTTTCGAGGATTGAATTTTGGAATTTCAATAGGGAATGGATCGAGTTTGGAACATTTTGTTTTGGGAATCCAAAGGAAGAAAGGTAGGAGAAATTACAGACTCGAAGCGAACTTCGGTAATTTCCCGACTATCCTATTGTTTGGCTTGGATTTAGGAAAGTCCTATTGTTTGTTTAATGTTTTGATCTTGCTGATTTTAATTAATTAGGGCTTATATTTGTATGATAAAATCAAACAAATAGCCTCGAAGATGTGAGGATTTATTGTCGTACCGGACGACTACCTCGGAATCCTAAGACCAGGTTAGGGCTTAATTTACATGACCCGATCATGCAAATGCCTAACAAAAGGTTGAGGATTTATGTTGCACTAGTGCAAACTACCTCGAAGTCCTATGGCTTTGTTATTTAATTCTAGGAAAGTTTCTGCTGAAGTAGATTCAAGTTTTGCCGACGACGATGGCCGTGCTGCCCACCATGCTCCGAGCTCCTTATTGTTGCGAGAGGTTTAGTTTTAGAAGTCATAAATCGGGGATGAGAAAAGTGTTTTGGTTTAGAGAAGTCTTAATTTCCAAGTGTTTCTTATATTTTAATTAAAACAAATCTTAAAGTTGATTATAACGACACGGTTAAGATCCCACGGTTCCATCCTTCCGGCATCATTATTTTTATCGGATTCACTTAGTCCGGATGAATTTGCTAAACTCAACTGAATGAGTTCCACACTTTCATTTAGACCGTGGGAAATCCCGTTAGCAACACGTAGGTTACATCATCCGAGGTATTCCCGATCATCCAACAAGGACGTTTTAATTTAGTTGCAATTGTAGTTTTGTGTTACGTTTGTGATTAAATTTTGAGTTGTTTTATATTTTGAAATGTTGTGGCGGTGAATTTTATCTTGCAATGACTTTTAACTTAGTTTTGGTTTCAGTTTTAGGGACTATCCTAAAGGTGTGGGTTTTCATGCAACGATTGTTTTATCATGCAAGAAAAGTAAGTGCAATGCGATTAAATAAATTGCAAATTGCAAGAAAGTAAATTGCAATAAAATAAAAGCGTACCTGGAGGATCTTCCCGTCATCCCAAGCTGCACTCAAAACACAATTAGAATATTTAAGCAAGTTCCTAGGTAAAGCTAAGGTAAGGGTTATGGTTTTCTACCAAATTCCTAATCCTATAGCTAGTCATTTCCTATGACGTCTAGGTTCCTTGTGTTTTGGTTTAAGGACGATTTTCTTCATCAAAGAACAATTAAGTCCAATCGTTCTTATGAACATCCTATCATATCGAGGAAGTGCTTAAGAAGAATCTTAAACATCTTTTCAATATTTCTAGGATTGTTTTAAGTCCAAATGAATTTAATTATACAAATGAATTAATCGTCCAAGAATCTCAAGTTTTGTTATCTTGCTCAGTGAACTAGGACATTTGAATATCCTATAAGTGAAGTAACATTTCATTTAATATTCTGTTTAGGAATTATAATAACCAAAGCTTTCGAGGGTAAATTGGTATTCAAATGATTTGATTTAAGTTAATGGGTTTAAATTTGGAATAGTGTTCAAGTTGCTTTATATTTAATTTCTTTCTGTTTTAGGTGATGTTATTTAATTCAATTTAATTTAATTTAATTTAATTTAATTGAGTTTTAATTTTAATTTAATTTAAATTAATTCAATTTAGTTTGGTTTGATGTTTAATTAATTTGATTTGATTTAATTTTAATTTAATTTGATTTAATTTAATTTAATTTAATTTAATTTAATTTTTAATTTAATTTAATCTTAATTTAATTTGATTTAATTTAATTTTTAATTTAATTTAATTTAATTTAATTTAATTTAATTTTATTTTATTTAATTTAATTTTATTTTATTTTATTTAATTTAATTTAATTTAATTTAATTTGTTTAATTTAGTTCAATTTAATTTAATCTTTAATTTAATTTAATTTTTAATCTTAATTTAATTTAATTTAATTTCTTTAATTTAATTTAATTTTAATTTAATTTTATTTTTTAATTTTAATTGAAATTTTTAAAAGAGTTTAATGATTTAATTTTAGTTTAATGATTAAGTCTTTTAATATTTTAAATTTGAGTTATCATTTTAATTAAGAATTGAATATTAATGAGATAATTAATTTAGGGATTTTTAAATTAAAGAATAAATCTCTTCCTAATAATATCCCTATTTTAATAATTCCAATTTTATTATTCTTCCAAATTTAATCAATTATTTAATTAAGGTTTAATCATTTTAAAATTGCTTAATGGGTTTCTACCCTTTAATCATCTAAATTTCAATCATCCAAATCTAATTAGGATCAAATATTTTACTTGTTAATTTTTTTTTATTAAACCTAAAGTTTTAATTAAGGGTTAAAAAAAAATTTAATTACCACTTTACCCTTTAAGCTTAATAATTTCATAACTCACTAAATTGAACTCAAATGAACTTGAAATTTTTATGTAACTTCACTCATATGTCGATAAAGACATGAGAGGAGAAAATGTGATTTTTCTGTATTTAATTTATTTATATAATTATTTTTGGTAGAAAATAGAGATTTCCAAGGAAAATTTAATAACATGACCAAGGGATAGTTTCTGTCCTTAAGAAAATTAGGGGACATTTCTAATGACCAGAGGACCAATTTTGGTGATTTTTTGAATTATATTATTTTTATTATAATTATTTTAAGTTTTGGAGTGTTAATTAATTTTAAAAATAAAATAAATGTTGAAAAATGAATTTTATATTTTTCAAAAATCTCTCTAATATCAAGGAAATCATAGAATCAAATTTTGCAATTTTCTGATTTTTCTATGATTTATTATAATTATTTTGGTGAAAATGCTAGAAAATACATTTTTTAATTTTAAAAATATCCTAAAGCTTTAAAATTTAATATCTCACCAAATAGACCTAGGAAAAATATGGGGTTTGTTCCTAAGTGACTAAAATTCAAAATGTGACATTTTGGTGAATTTTATTATTTTTGTGATTTTTATTATTTTTTAATTATTAAAAATATTAAAATAATATTAAAAATCAACTTTTTTAGAAAATTGAAATTTTAATTTTCTTAGGTTCCCCTGATATCGGAGAGGCTCCAAAACCAATTTGGTGAATTTTTGAAAGGTATTTTAAAAGTTATGAATTTTTAAAGTTTAAAATGGCTAAGTGGCTTAATCAACCCAATTAGTGGGGCTAACCAAGTCCAATTGACCTCAAATTTTTATGGTGGATTCCTCTGATTCTAAAGGTCAGTGGAGAATTGATTTCAAGTTAATTTGATGCCTGGTTAACTCTAATTAAATAAAGACCTATTTTGGGTGTTTAAGCCAATTAGGGTTGTTTTAAATGAACTAAGTCAAAACCTATTTTTTCTAGGGTTCTCTGGTCATAAGCAACATCACCAAATTTTCCTAGAATTTATTTCACAAAATTCTATTTATTGGAATAAAAATACTCAAAACAGTAGCATGAACTTGAAAAATCAATAACTCTTCATAGGGATGGTCTCTGACTTTGGAAAATTCAAGGAATGTTCCCAAATTCAGAGGCTTCAAAAGCCCTATGGTCTCATGCCATGGTGAATTGTATGCATACATAGAGAATTAAAATAATGCAGAGAGTAAATAAATTATAAAAAATAAAATACTTGATGAAATTAAATGATTTCTTTTCCACATTATTCTCCTCCGTTCATCGAGCAAGAGGGTATTTTTATTTTATTTTTATGATTTTTCTACACAGAGATATGAATTTTTGAAGTTTAGGGAATTAAATAAATAAGAAAATACCCTAATTTTCTATTTATCCACGCGGCGCCAGCGCATCCTCGGTAGCTCCGAAAGGCCACGCGGCGCGTTCCCATTCGACGCCGCCACTTGAGTCAGCAGCCCGGTCCCCACGGTTCTCGCACCGTTTCCTGGTCCGACGCCATCTGAGCCGTTCGTCCGCGCGTGTATTGAATGGACGGCATCCGTTCATCGTCCCCAAGTGTTCTCACCCGAGAGCCGTCCACACTAAATCCCTAAGATCTCACTCGATTCTCGATGGATTTTTATGTTCTTATACTCTATGGATTCGTCTTGAAGAGAAGAACACATCTATACGGTTAACATGCATTGAAACTAAGGCATTTGAAATAGAGAATCTCCAGAAGCTCGGGATGAAGAATTAGCTCATACCTTGGCTCAGAGAAGTGTGGCTTCAATCTGAGAGTTGTTGCACCTTCGATTGGATCCCGTAAGCTCCGGATGAAGTCTCTCGGTCGCAGTGAATTGTCCGGATATGATTTCGACCAAGCCCGATCACAAAGCTTGGAGGCCGGAGCAACTCGGGTGGCACGGAGATGGGGATTTTGCTAGTGGACACCTTCCCTTGGTTTGGTGAAGGTGTAGAACCAATCAATTTGAGAATTGGCTCACCGTGGAGAAGTGTCCTGGTTTTGGGTGGAATTTCAACTGCGAAATTGAGCTTACGAGAGGAGAAATGGCAGGGGGATTTCATCGGGGATCAAGTGCTCTAAGAGTGGAGAAGGGTGCCGGAGCAATTTTGGCGAAGTTTTGGCAAGGTTTGTGCTTAGCTCTCTTCATGGCCGAGAGGGGTGGAGTTTAAATAGAGCTGGTGCGGGGGCCTCCTGTGGGGAGTTAGGGCTTGGGATCAGTCGCTGCGGTGAGGAGAAGATCGGCCATGGTGACCACTAGGCATGGGGCGGCTCGGCAAGTGAGAATTTCAATGTTGGCTCACATGTGAGCTCTCGGCCATGGTGTTTTCCGGCAGCTGGTGGCCGGCCGGCCGAGCAATGGTCACCATCTTGGTCGGGTGGGTCAGGGTCGGGGTTTAGTGTAGGCGATTGGCAAATGCCATGTGTAAAATGGTTGAATCAAAGTAGAAAGGGAAGGGGCCATTTTAGCTTATTTTGGTCAACCCATGCAAATGGGTTGGGTGCACCTCCCCAAGACCTGGTTTTGGGCTGAGGAGGTCGAGGTGGGTCAACCTCCCATGTGTGGTGGAGTCTCCATCGAGGATTAGGTGGCAAAGCATGGTTTAGAGTGTGACATGCTTAAGGTAAAAAAAGCTTAAGGGAGGCTTAAGAAAGATCCCCCTCTTCTTGCCATAAATAGACTAATGACAAGTCAAAGCCCTCATGGCTTTATGTGGCTTGAGAATGGCTTGTTCATGGCTCCATTTGGCTTGGGAAAAGGTTGGCTTATTTCATGAAAAAAGGTTTTAGAAATATTTGGCATTTAGGGGGTAATTTGACATGTAGCTTGATTTGGAATGGTTTAATTGATGATTTTGCAACTTAGGGGTGATTTTGATCAAATGGATGATGAGGGGAAGTGTCATGTGGGCTTTAGGATGATTTGGGCTTTTGAATTTTGAAGGAAATGGGCTTTTAGGAGGGTTTAAGGGAAGTGGGCTTTTAAGTTTATGAATGTGTTCATGGATGAGAATTTTTGTAAAAGGTTGGGACAAATAATTGTTGGTTGTAGCTCATGGATGTGTCATGAGTGACTTGAGGCAAATTGGGGGTGATTTGGATTTGAATTGGGTTGAATTTGGGTTAGGTTTGAGTTTAGGTCAAAAATGGGCCTTTTAACCTTGGGTTGAGTTTGAGTGGGACTTGGGTCTAAATTTTGGGCAAATCATGTTAGTGTTTTGTTTGTGGGAATGTTAAGGAAGATTTAAAAAAGATTTGGAGTTAATTGGAATTGAATTGGGTGAGTTTGGGTTAGGTTTGGGTCATGGGTCCAAATTGGGCTTTAAGGCCAAAAGTGAGATTGGATCCAAATGTCAATCAAATTGGGCTTGGATTTGGTCTAGATTGGTATTTGGGATATTGAATTGAAGTTTAGAATTGAATTGGACCAAAATTGGGGTCAATTGGGTAGGTTTGGTTTGACATTGGGTTCACTTAGGGTTAAAATGGGTCAAATTGGGGGTTTTGAAAAAAGTAGGGTAAATTGACAAAATTGGCCCATGGTGTAGTTGGACAAAATAAAATTGGAAATATTTGGGATTTTCTGGAATTTTCTGGGAATTTTCTGAATTTTTGGATTTTTAAGTCAAAAGGGGTATTTTGGGTATTTGGAGGGTATTGGGAGGTTTTCTTGGAATTTTTGGTATTTTTGGGTATGGATGATCAGTTTAAGTGATGTGGAAATGTTTGGGAATGATTTTGGAGAATTTTGGGTAATTTGGAAATTTTGAGAAATTTGGGTAATTTCGGGGGTTTTGGGTAAGTTAAGCGGGTGTAGGGTCCCGGGGGTCAAAAATTGAAAATTTGGAAAATTGAAGATTGGGTGAATTTAAGTGGAAAGAAATCATTTTGGTCGAGCCATGAAGCCATATCAAGCCCATATGAGCCATGAAGGGACTCATTTGAGGCATTCACTATGTTGTTCCTAACCCTCTTAGCCAAGGGCTTAGGGGTTAAGGACCATCCATGTGAATCACCTACATGAGTCAGGATGTCAAGTTGGGTATGGGTGTGGTTTTAGGAGGTGTGTGGAAGTGTAATGTATAAGTTTAGTGTGTGTGTAAGTCAGCCCCTTCACCAGACTAGGCCACCCAGGGCAGTTCTAAGGCTAGAGAGTCCTATAGGAACTCATCCTTAAACTTCCACATTTGATTTCAACCCTCTAGGTGATTAGGGGTCTACAGTCAAGTTTGTGGAGTTTGCAGGGAGTTTAGAAGTGGTTTGAATTTCTAAAAGGTGGGTCCCAATTCTAGTCCTCTAAGATAGTCAAAGGAAAAGCCTAAGGCTAGATCCTAAGCACTAAAAAGAAGAAGGGAAGACCTCATCAAAAATGAGGTCAACAGTATCTCCACCGGCCCTCAGAACTCACCGGGGCCTGCAATCCGGAGGTTAGATCCAAACATGATGTTGCACTTGTTGACGAATGATACTGTGCAGAAGGGTCTAACAAAGTCATGATGGTCTACATGCGGAGGTATGCAGTCGCCTTCCTTGTAGATGTTAATAATGCAGATGTTGGGTATGCAATATGCAGGCATTATCCTCCATGTTATCATCCTTTTCACCATTCTCTTGATGATTCTTGGCATCGGATCCACCTCACTGCGACGGAGTATCCCTGGTGGATTTCCTTTTACATACTATGGCAAAATTGTAGCAACATCCGCATTGGATTGTAACTCTTCCCTTTCCGGCATCCATCTTCGGGGTTCGAGTATGTCTTTTACGTTAGGTGGCCGGCTCGACCCATTTTCTCGCAATTCAAGGATGCAATCTACAATTTGTTGTTGCTCATAATCTGAGCAAACATCTGTATGCAGCTTGAGGCCTTCCAAGATGTTGACCCTCTCGTTTCCAATTCTTTCAAAGTATTCAAAGGTTTTCTTCTCAACTAATTGCATTTTCTCCAGCTCGTATTCCGGGATTATCTGAAGTCCTCGGTGTCTAGTAACATACTGCAAGATGTATGTTGGCTCCTCAAGGATAGTCTCCGTAGGGACATCCTCAGGGGTTGCTTTCGCAACAAGACTCTTCGGATCCGGTATTTATGCTCGGCGTCGAGGTACCGACTCTATTTCTGCTTTTATTGGTATTTATTTTATCTGTTCCGACCTTCTTGGAGTTGACTTTCTTCTTTCTGGTTCCCGACGAACCAGTCTCCTTGGAGCATTTGCACTAAGGGTATCCATTGTCTGTTTATATTGATCTTCTGCTAACTTGGTCAACATTTTGGGAATGCGATGATTCTTATTTCTTCGCTGGGTAGCAGTGAGAGTAGCTCTCCTTACCCCTTCAATTTCTGTGGGTGCGGTGCTGACAAGCCTAACCTCTGCTATGGAAACCATGGACTTAACTTTCTTATCTTCTCCAGTTGCATGTGCGGCATTTGCTTTTCTTTTCTTGTTGCTGGATTGGTGGCTCAGGCCACCCATTTTCATCACTGTCTGGCTGTGAAGTTCTTCTCGATCAACTGGGATCCAATCATTTTCTTTGTATTGTAAGCTGGCTGGTGTGAAGTCTGAGTCAATCTCTATCACTGCTCCATCCCTCACCCTCTTTTCATCAAGTGCTAGACTCACGCCATTTGTAAAGTTTAGAACCAACCGCCCGTTCGACATTTCCCTGCGAAAAAATAAGGAGAGGATCAGGGGCTGTACTAATAACAAGAACAATAAGAAAAAAAACACTTAAAAAATCTTATTCACTTCTTTTAAATTTAAAGAAAGTAGGAAGAGATGAGAAAATATTAGGAATGAATGGATTTAAGAGGAAAGATTGAGATTTTATTATTATGATTTCCCATGTTCTCTTTTTAACATTTTCGTTGATGAGATTTTTTTATCATCCATTTTATTTTGTTTTGGGTTCGGACCCAGTCACAAAGTGATTACTTCACCGGTGTTTCTAGGGATAAGATTCTACTTTAGAGGCCACCCTTCGAAACATCAGGATGTGTAATACTTCTTTAAATACCGTCCATTGATTGGAAGCATGGGTCGTTCTCCACAGCAATTCACCAGTTGGTAGGAACCACCTGAGTAGACTGTCTCGACCATGAAAGGCCCTTCCCATGTTGGTTCAAATTTACCACCTATCTTGCGATGTGCTAGAATAGGTCTTCTGAGAACCAAAACCAAGTCACCGACTTTGAAAGTTCTTGGGTGGACCCGGTTTATCATGGGCTCGGATCATCATGGCTCGATACGATTCCAAATTTTCTTGTCTTCGAAAGTCTTTTCCCTTCCAAGCTTTCCAATTCTTCCAGTCATAGTCTGGCATTTTTATCTGTAGTGATCTTTTCTGCAACTGCAATTTAGAGTGACGGAAGCTGAACTTCCAGGGGCAAGACAGCCTCGGACCCGTACACTAAAGCGTAAGGCATAGACTGAGTAGGAGTCCTAAAAGTCGTCCTGTAGGCCCATAAGGCTTCTAACAACTTCTTGTGCCAATTTCTCTTGTTGTCGTCCAAAGTTTTCTTTAAAATTTGAACGAGAGTTTTATTAAAAGCCTCGGCCAGGCCGTTTGCTCTTGGGTAGTAGATCGTTGAGTATCGCCAATCGATCTCGTGTCTTCTGACAAAATTATTGATCTTTGTACTTTTGAATGCAGACCCATTATCTGAAATGATCCTGCGTGGTACCCCAAAATGGTATAGACGACTTGGTTCTTGAAAAACTGTAGAACATGGTGTGCCTTCACTTCTCTGAGTGGTATAGCTTCTGCCCATTTAGAAAAGTAGTCTGTAGCTGCAAGAATGAAGCAATATCCTCTTAAAGAAGGCGGTTCTATCGGACCCACTATATCTGTGCCCCAACACTCAAATGGTCATGACGCGATTGTCGGATGTAGCACTGTCAGCATATTTTTAGGTTGAGTGTTGTATTTTTGAAAAGAGGTCGCCTACAGAAATTGTCGGCGAATTTTTAATTTAATTTAAATAAATAATTTGAAAAGTAGTATTTGATTTTGAAAATAATTTTAAATTTAAAAATTTTAAGATATGAAATCAAGCTGATCTCACATCCCAAATAGTTTATATAAACGAGCACCGCACCACAAGCCGTATATCTATCCCGGAGAGTAGACACATCGTGTTTGATGATGGGGCTCGGTTAAATAAACTAGAAGATTTGTGACATCCGTTTGGTCTGCGAACCAATTTTATAAGCCGACAAGTTCCCTTGCTTAAAATAAATAAATTAAGCAGGGTTTATATTACCTGGGTTCTTAAAGTTCCCTATAAGGGCAAGCCCCTATAGTTAATTACATCTTAAATGAAGTGAATCATTTAAGAAAACTCTCGATAAAGATCAGTGGTTTTGCTCTCAAAAATTTCAAAGTTTAAGGTTTTCAAAGGATTGGATTTTTGAAATTTCAAAAGGGATTAACTCAAATTTGGAACATTTATTTTCAGGAGTCCAAAAGGAAGAGAAGTAGGAGAAGCTGAGGATCCAAGAAGAATCTTGGCAACTTCCCACACTATCATATGGTTTTGCTTCAATTTGGAAATTTACTTAATGTTTCCATCCGCCAATTTAATTAATTAGGACTTATATTTGCATGACGCAGTCATGCAAATAGCCTCGAAGATGTGAGGGTTTATGTCGTATCGGACGACGACCTCAGAATCCTAAGACCGGTTAGGGCTTAATTTACATGACATGATCACGCAAATGCCTAACGAAGAGTTGAGGATTTATGTTGCACTAGGCAAACTACCTCGAAATCCTATGGCTTTGTAGTTTAATTCTAGGAATGTTTAGCTGATGTAGAGTTGTTTTGCTGACGAAGATGGCTGTGCTGCCCACCATGCTCCAAGTTCCTTGTTGTTGCAGATGTTTAGTTTTAGAAGTAATAGATTAGGAGATGAGAGAAGTATTTTGGTTTTAGAGAAATCTTAAAGTCCAAATGTTTTTAGTGTTTTAATTAAAACAAATCTTAAAGTTGTTTAAACAGAACCGATTAAGATCCCACGGTTCCGTCATACCGACACCATTATTTTCATTGAATTCACTTAGTCCAGATGAATTTGCTAAACTCAACAAAATGAGTTCCACACTTTCATTTAGACCTTGGGAAATCCCGTTAGCAACACGTGGGTTACATCATCCGAGGTATTCCCGATCATTCAACAAGACGTTTTAATTTAGTTGTAATTGTAGTTTTGTTGTTCTGTTTGTGATTACATTTTGAGTTGTTTTATATTTTGAACTGTTGTGGCGGTGAATTCTATCTTGCAGTGACTTTTAGTTTAATTTTGGTTTCAGTTCAGGGACTATTCTAAAGGTTTTGGTTTTCATGCAGCAGTTGTTTATCATGTGTTGACCTCATTTTACAATGAGTCAATAACCCTGTTGACCCCAAAGGTCACCCTTATGTCCTAAAAAGTCAACATTGGTCAAAATGGTCAAACCAGACCTAATGACCCACACTGTTGACCCCATAGGTCACCCTTTTGACCTAAAAAGTCAACTTTTGTCAAATTGGTCGAACCGGACCTAATGACCTACACTGTTGACCCCATAGGTCGGCCACTATGACCTAAAAAGTTAACTTTGGTCAAATTGGTCAAACCGGACCTAATGACCTACAATTGTTGACCCCATAGGTCAACCTTATGACCTAAAAAGTCAACTTTGGTCAAAATGGTCGAACCGGACCTAATGATCTACACTCGTTGACCGTATGCAGTCAACCCTATGACCTAAACGATCAACTTTGGTCGAATTGGTCAAACCGGACCCATTGACCAACCCCGTTGACCCCATAAGTCAACCCTATGACCTAAAAAGTCAACTTTGGTCAAATTGGTCAAACGAGACCGAGTGACTAACCCTATTGACCCCATAGGTTAACCCTTATGACCTAAAAAGTCAACTTTGGTCAAACTGGTCAAACCAGACCTAATGACCTACCCTATTGACCCCATAGGTCAACCATTTGACCTAAAAAGTCAACTTTGGTCAAACTGGTCAAACCAGACCTAATGACCTACCCTGTTGACCCATAGGTCACCCTTATGACCTAAAAAGTTAACGTTGGTCAAAATGGTCAAACCAGACCTAATGACATACGCTGTTGACCACATAGGTCAACCCTATGACCTAAAAAGTCAACATTGGTCAAAATGGTCAAACCAGACCCAGTGACCAACCCCGTTGACCCCATAGGTCAACCTTTTGACCTAAAAAGTCAGGTTTGGTCAGCGGGTCGAACCGGACCTAATGACCTACCTGTTGACCCCATAGGTCAACCTTTTGACCTAAAAAGTCAACTTTGGTCAAGCCGGTCAAACCGGACCTAATGACTACCACGTTGACCCTATTGGTCACCCTTTTGACCTAAAAAGTCAACTTTGGTCAAATTGGTCAAACCAGACCTAGTGACCAACCCTGTTGACCCCATAGGTCAACCCTTATGACCTAAAAAGTCAACTTTAGTCAAACTGGTCAAACCAGACCTAATGACCTACCACGTTGACCCATGGAGTCAACCTTTTGACCTAAAAAGTCGACTTTGGTCAAAATGGTCAAACCGAACCTAATGACTACACTATTGACCCCATAGGTCGATCTTTTGACCTAAAAAGTCGACATTGGTCAACATGGTCAAACCGGACCCGATGACCAACCCTGTTGACCCCATGGGTCAACCTTTTGACCTAAAAGGTCAACTTTGGTCAAGTGGTCGGACTGGACCCAATGACCAGACCTGTTGACCTATAAATCAACATTTTCACCCACTGACACATTTAAAACACCACAATGACAAAATCACAAGAATTGGACATTGTAAAGTTAATTTGATCAATTTGGGCTCACTTGGGTCAACCCAAGTTAAAATTGGTCAACACTTATCTATTTTAATTAAAATAGATAAAAATGAAATAAAAATAACAAAATTAATCAAATAATTAATTTCAAAATTATTTTGATTAATTAAAGTGATTAATGATTTAATTTTCAAAATTTTAATTAAATGACATAATTAAAATGAAAATTAAAATCATAAAATAACAAAAATAACAAAAATAATCAATTAATTAATTTGAAATTATTTTCAATTAATAAATTGATTAATAAAATAATTTCCACCAATTTTAGTTAATAAAATAATTAATTAAAATGGGAATTAAAGAAGAAATGAAATCATTTTTAGCCTCTTCATATTTAATTAGGCTAAACCATCTTAAAGGCTTTTTTAACACTTAATTAAGCCCATCTTAAGGCCCATTACCCATGGCTTAACATCCATGGTTATGCATGGGATGAGGTGTCACCACCTCCTTCATTCTAAACATATTCTCTCCTTAAGGTGGCCGGCCGACACAAGGCCATTTTCTCCACCTCCCAAGCCACCCGATGGGAGGGAAAACCACACATGAAACCCCCTTACCATGGTTAATGGTAATGATGAAGGCTAGAGCATATGTGTCACCATTTGCCAAACCTAAGAAGTGAGGTGTAAGCTCATTAGCAAGTGAAACAACAGCTCGCAAGTAACCTCCCGCAATGACCGATGGACGAGAGACAAGGAGATGAAATTCATCATGACAAACTTAGGGAGAAGCATCCAAGCCTATCTCCAGCCAATTAATCACCCAATCAGCTAATAGAGGAGGTAAGTAATCCTCTAGAACAGCCTAAGGCAAGCCAACACCATCACCTTGCTATAAAAGGACCCCATGGCCGAAACTAGCAAGGAGGAGAAAAATATTTAGGGAGGTCCATAGGCTGCTCAAACCCTCTTGCTCCCAACATAAAACTTCTTCCTAAGAGCTTCCACAATCTTTTAGGATCAATTCCAAGCCTTAGTTTCAGCCCATTTGAGCCAAATTGATCAATTTTCAAAAACAGCCCAAATTAGGCATTTTTCCCAAATTCCTCTCTAAGCCCTACTTCTGGAACAAATTGCTGCAGCAACTATCTTCCATTTGGGTCCTAGAAGGCAATCATAAAGTCTGATCTAGCTTGATTTGCTTGTGGCTAAGGTATGGAATTTATCTTTGCAAAATAAATCATGTTTTTGATAAATCATGTACTATACTAGCTCAAAAGTGTATCATCACCATATGGATAGATACTTCCCATCCCGATGAGCATTTTAAAAAAAAATCACTTAATTTTGTCAAGAAATGAGTGAGATATTAACATTTGAAGTTTAACGGTTTCAGAATTTTTGAAATAAATTCCGAATATTCTCGGCCCTCCGATCGCACGCTGTTTGAGATGGACGGCCCAGATCCCGCCTCGAGTCGTCCGCCGTCCGACCCGTTGCACGGGATCTTCCCGCCCGTTCGACGCGTCCGAGGACACGCGTCGTCCCCGGGGGGATTTGGCGGCGCAGAAATAAAAAAAAAAAGAAAAATTTATTTTTAACCCCTTAAACTTCAAAAATTTATATCTTTTTAACCAGAGGTCCTAAAAATAAAATAAAAATACCACTGGAAAGCTCTTGAAGAGGAGAAAATTATCAGGCAAAAATCATAATTTTATTCTCAGTATTTAATTTTTAATTAATTAAATACTCTCTGGAGTATTTTAATTATTAAAAATTATTTACAAATCAAAAAATTATGAAACTTTGAGGCATTTATCTTTATGTTCTTAGGGACCTTCCAAAATTTTCTAAGGACAGAAAACATGCCTAGGATACTTTTCTTGAATTTTCAAGTTTCTTTGTAATTATTCAAATAATAATTATAAAAATTTGAAAATTAAGAAAATAAAAATACAAATGACTAGGAATGATAGGGCAACAGACAATGACCCTAGGAAAAATATTTCTAAGTCATAGAAACAATTTTGAATGACATTTGAAAATTTAGGGTTAAAATCATTTATTAATTAAATAATATTGAATCCTAAATAACTCTTTGTAAAATTGAACTATTTTCATCAACAATCTAAGTTTAAAATGGTTCTAGCCTATGATAGGCTAATAATAAACCTCACTTGAGTCTAAAATGACAAGATTAGATTCAATTAAGGCTTAAAATGACATTTAAATCCATTAAAAACCTTACCTAAATTAGGTTTAATAAAAATTAAACTTCTTTAATTAAGTTTAAAGACATAATAAACTTAATTAACCAATTAAACCTTGCCTAAATTAGGTTTAATAAAAATCAAATTCCTTTAATTAAGTTTAAGGACACACTAAACTTAGTTAACCAATTAAACCTTACCTAAATTAGGTTTAATAGAAATTAAACTTCTTTAATTAAGTTTAAAGACGTAATAAACTTAATTAACCAATTAAACCTTACCTAAATTAGGTTTAATAAAAATCAAACTCCTTTAATTAAGTTTAAGGACACACTAAACTTAGTTAACTAATTAAACCTTATCTAAATTAGGTTTAATAAAAATTAAACTCTTTAAATTAAGTTTAAAGACACACTAAACTTAATTAACCCATTAAACCTTACCTAAAATAGGTTTAATAAAAATTAAACTTCTTTAATTAAGTTTAAAGACACACTAAACTTAATTAACCCATTAAACCTTACCTAAATTAGGTTTAATAAAAATTAAACTTTTTTAATTAAGTTTAAGGACATATTAAACTTAATTAACACAAAACGAAACTCCCTTAATTAGGTTTAAAGATATACTAAACTTAATTAACCTCCTTAAACACAAGGTTTAATAAAACCTAAACCCTAATTAGGTCTAACCCTGTAACTCTAATTAAACCATTAAGCCTTAACTAACTAAGGTTTAATCAAACTTAAACCCTAATTAGTGTCTAACCCTGGACTCCAATTAAACCATTAAGCCTTAACTAACTAAGGTTTAATCAAACTTAAACCCTAATTGGGTCTAACCATTAGCACCTAATTAAACCATTAAGCCTTAACTAACAAAGGTTTAATCATACCTAAACCCTAATTAGGTCTAACCCTTAGACCTAATTAAACCATTAAGCCTTAACTAACTAAGGTTTAATCAAACTTAAACCCTAATTAGGTTTAACCCTTAGACCTAATTAAACTATTAAGCCTTAACTAACTAAGGTTTAATAAAATCTAGACCCTAATTAGGTCTAACCCTTAGACCTAATTAAATCATTAAGCCTTAACTAACTAAGGTTTAATCAAACTTAAAACCTAATTAGAGTCTAACCCTGCAGACTCAATTAAACCATTAAGCCTTAACTAACTAAGGTTTAATCATACCTAAACCCTCATTAGGTCTAACCCTTAGACCTAATTAAACCATTAAGCCTTAACTAACTAAGGTTTAATCAAACTTAAACCCTAATTAGGTCTAACCCATAGACCTAATTAAACCATTAAGCATTAACTAACTAAGGTTTAACAAAAATCAAACCTAACTTAGGTCTAACCCTTAGACCTAATTAAACCATTAAACCTTAACTAACTAAGGTTTAATAAAACCTAAACCCTAATTAGGTCTAACCCTTAGATGTAATTAAACCATTAAGCCTTAACTAACTAAGGTTTAATCAAACTTAAACCCTAATTAGGTCTAACCCTTAGACCTAATTAAACCATTAAGCCTTAACTAACTAAGGTTTAATCATACCTAAACCCTAATTAGGTCTAACCCTGGACCTAATTAAACCATTAAGCCTTAACTAACTAAGGTTTAATCAAACTTAAACCCTAATTATGTCTAACCCTTAGCACTCCAATTAAACCATTAAGCCTTAACTAACTAAGGTTTAATCATACCTAAACCCTAATTAGGTCTAACCCTTAGACCTAATTAAACCATTAAACCTTAACTAACTAAGGTTTAATAAAACCTAAACCCTAATTAGGTCTAACCCATTGGACCTAATTAAACCATTAGCACCTTAACTAACTAAGGTTTAATAAAACCTAAACCACTAATTAGTGTCAAACCATTAGACCTAATTAAACCATTAGATCTTAATTAACTAAGGTTTAATCAAACCTAAACCCTAATTAGGTCTAACCCTTAGACTTAATTAAACCATTATGCCTTAACTAACTAAGGTTTAACAAAAATCAAACCTGACTTAGATCTAACCCTTAGACCTAATTAAACCATTAAACCTTAACTAACTAAGGTTTAATAAAACCTAAACCCTAATTAGGTCTAACCCATTAGACCTAATTAAACCATTAGACCTTATCTAACTAAGGTTTAATCAAACCTAAACCCTAATTAGATCTAACCATTAGATCTAATTAAACCATTCAGCCTTAACTAACTAAGGCTTAACTAAATTCAAATCTTAATTAGGTCTAAACCTTAGACTTAATAAGACTATTAAGCCTTAATTAACCGAGGTTTAACAAAAATCAAACCCGACTTAAGTCTAACCCATTTAGACTTATGTCAAACCAAACTTAGTTATATCTAAGTCAAACTTAAGTCCAATCTACACTGAACTTAAATCAAACTTAAACCTAACTTAAGCCTAATCTACATTAGACTTAAGTCAAACCAAACCCTTAGGTTCAACCTGACATGAACCTAATCAAACCTAAAACTAACTTAAGTCTAACCTATATTAAACTTAAGTCAAACTAAATTTCTGTTCAACCCACATTAAACCTAAATCAAACTTAAACCTAACTTAAGTCTAATCTACATTAGACTTAAGTCAAACCAAATTTAGGTTCAACCCACATTGAACCTAAATCAAACCTAAATCTAACTTAAGTCTAATCTACATTAGACTTAAGTCAAACAAACTTAGGTTCGACCACACTGAACCTAAATTAAACCTAAACCTAACTTAAGTCTAACCAACATTAGACTTAAGTCAAGTCAAACTTAGGTTCGACCGACTTGAACCTAAGTCGAAATTAAACCAAACCTAAGTCTAACCCATATTAGACTCGAGTTAAACCTAACCTAAACCTAATCTAACTTGAGTCCAACCTAACTTGAACCCAAGTTAACCTAAACCTTAGGTCCAACCCACATTGAACCTAATCTAAACCTAATCTAACTTGAGTCCAACCTAACTTGAACCCAAGTTAACCTAAACCTTAGGTTCAACCTACATTGAACCTAACCTAAACCTAATCCAACTTAAGTCCAACCTAACTTGAACCCAAGTTAACCTAAACCTTAGGTCCAACCCACATTGAACCTAATCTAAACCTAATCTAACTTGAGTCCAACCTAACTTGAACCCAAGTTAACCTAAACCTTAGGTTCAACCCACATTGAACCTAACCTAAACCTAATCCAACTTCAGTCCAACCTAACTTGAACCCAAGTTAACCTAAACCTTAGGTCCAACCCACATTGAACCTAATCTAAACCTAATCTAACTTGAGTCCAACCTAACTTGAACCCAAGTTAACCTAAACCTTAGTTTCAACCTACATTGAACCTAACCTAAACCTAATCCAACTTAAGTCCAACCTAACTTGAACCCAAGTTAACCTAAACCTTAGGTTAAACCCACATTAAACCTAACCTAAACCCAACCCAACTTAAACTCAAGTTAACCTAAACTTTAGGTTCAATCCATATTGAACCTAACTCAAACATAACCTAACTTGAATTCAATCCAACTTGAACTCAAGTTAACCCAAATCTTAGGTCCAATCCATATTGAACCTAACTTAAACTCAAACATGACCTAACTTGAATTCAATCCAACTTGAACTCAAGTTAATCTAAATCTTAGGTCCAATCCACATTGAACCAATCCAAAGTTAAGTCTAATCTACATTAGACTTAAATCAAACTGAACTTGAGTTTAACCCCTAATGAACTTAAGACAATCCTAAATCTAAGTCCGACAAAATAGACTTGATTAAGACTTAAACCTTACCTAAAATGGATTAGAATGATCTATAATTCTAATTAAGTCTAATTTATTAGGCTTGATTAACCTTTAAATCCTATTTAAACAAGGTTTAAAATTTAATTAAGTCCATCCAAAACTAAACCTATTAACTTAAGTTCAAACAGACATGAACTCGAGTTAATCAAATTCAATCAACATTGAATTTAACTTAGATTCAATCAGACATGAATCCAAGTTAATTCAATCAATATTGAATTTAACTTTAAACCTTTTAACTTAAGTTCAAACAGACATGAACTCGAGTTAATCAAATTCAATCAACATTGAATTTAACTTAGATTCAATCAGACATGAATCCAAGTTAATTCAATCAATATTGAATTTAACTTTATACCTTTTAACTTAAGTTCAAACGGACATGAACTCAAGTTAATCAAATTCAATCAACATTGAATTTAACTTAGATTCAATCAGACATGAATGCAAGTTAATTCAATCAATATTGAATTTAAACCTTTTAACTTAAGTTCAAACAGTCATGAACTCGAGTTAATCAAATTCAATCAACATTGAATTTAACTTAGATTCAATCAGACATGAATCCAAGTTAATTCAACCAATATTGAATTTAACTTTAAACCTATTAACTTAAGTTCAAACAGATATGAACTCGAGTTAATCAAATTCAATCAACATTGAATTTAACTTAGGTTCAACTAGACATGAACCCAAGTTAGTTCAAATAATATTGAATTTAACTTTAAATCTTTTGATAGACATGAACCTGGAATTTAAACTCAAAATCAATTCAACATAATTCGACACTCTAAAATTGACATAACCGACATAAATCTGATGTTAACATAATCAACGAAAATTTGACATTTTAAAAACAACATGATTAGCATGAAGTTGACATTTCAAAATAACTTGACATTCAAAAAAAAATATTCTGTGATATTATTTCTGACAATATTTTCTTCGCAGGATGAAGACAAGAAATTCCGTTTAGATTTTCTTTGCATGTTATAGGGTGTGCTAACTCTGTTTTGCAGGACGCCGACGACAAAATATTAGCAACAAAACAAAACAAAACTTTTAGGTTAGACATATAATCTGAAACTTTTCAACAAGACAACAACATTGAAAACAAAACAAAACTTTTAGGTTAGACATATAACCTGAAACTTTTCAACAAGACAACAACATTGAAAACAAAACAAAACTTTTAGGTTAGACATATAACCTGAAACTTTTCAACAAGACAACAACATTGAAAACAAAACAAAACTTTTAGGTTAGACATATAACCTGAAGTTTTTCAACACAACAACGACATGACAACAAAACCAAAACCTTTAGGTTAGACATAATACCTAAAGTATTCAATAACATGATATAACGACATTTGGGAGTGATAGTGGGTACATCTCTCCTTAAAATAAATCTTTTAGAAAACAAATGATTAACATTAATCAGAAGTTTTCTTAAACAATGGAGAATTGTTTAAGATGTAATTAACTATAGAGGCTTACCTCTATACGAGATCTAGAAGAACCCAAAACAGAAATCTCTGGTTTACCATGATTTTCTTATTATGAAAATTCTAGAATACGTTATTCTAGGATATCCTCATATAAGAATTATCATAAACACCTTTTTCTACTATTAGTCCTAAAAATTCTCTAAATCCTTCATAGGATTTATACGAATAAAACTAGGCTAATATTAGATGGTGACTCCTTGACATTGATATGATATATTGGATGGCGATGACATGATGACATCATCATCCTCAAACACCACGACGATATTTTCTTTCCATCGCCACCAAGAGAGTGGCGACTCCGCTGGGGAGAATCTTTCTTCTCATCTTTTGTTATCATTTGTTTTCATTTCAAAATTTTAAAAATAAAAGTTTCCAGTTTATAAATAAGTCGATAATATTCGTTTTTCTTGAAATTACAGAAAAATCGCAATGGATTCTCCGAATTCGATCTTTTCTTACTTTCAAGACTTTGACATACCAATAGAGGAAAATCCTCCCTTCTATCATAATGATTATGGATTATTTAGTGAAACAAAATTCATATTAGATAATCCACATCAAACCGATTCTCAATCTTTTCAAGAATTTGGCTTGCAACCTTATGAAGACTTTCTGAATTTTACAGACAATTTACCTGAATATACACCTGAAGAACCTTACACCCTTGAAGAAATGAAAAGACAGAGTGATTAGAAAGGAAAACAAGTTTACGAGGAAGATGATGTTCTACCATCATCTATGTATGAGATCGGATCTTCTTCAAGGAACGTTCATGAAACTCCTTCATTTAAAAGAAAGAAAAGGTGGAACGAAAATGATAATTTTGAAACACCCGAATTTCAACGAATATTTTTGGAAATCCTTCCTTTTTAGAGGAAAATCAATATATTCCAATTCCTGTTGAATACACTGACAATTCCTTTCAACCTAAAAGTTCTCCCCCATTTCTTGTTGTACATTCAGTGTTTAAGAGATTAGCACGAAAAGAAAAATGTTCATTATCTAAGTTATTAGATAAAATGGGTTGTGCGAGTCTCCAACACCATGAAAAGGAGAATTTTGGCAATGGGAAATTCGATTATCAAGAAACAGATTATCAATTCCCAACCGATGAACATTGTGTTCGAGTGCCGGTAAAATTTCGATCGGGCCCTAGAATAAGAGATGTAGTGGTCACCAATGACAAAACTCGATATAACAATTTAATGTCAGAAGCAGAAAATACAACTGCTAAAATGACAGACTTGGTCCAGATGCTACAAAAAGCAAATTATCCTTATACTGGATATGATACACCACCTGAGAATTCTCACCCTATACTTGAAAATAATGTATGGAGGCGAAAATCGTCTGAAAGAAATTCTGATACCACCAACACTCCTGCAAATAATTCACAAGAAGAGATTTGCGTAGAAAACATTCTACAAAATCATTTCGGAGAGATTAAAGAAATTAAAAGAAGATATTAAACAACTTTCCAGACAAGAAAGGAAAAATACTTCTGAAAGTTCCAATGAGAATGTTGCTAGCGTTAACATGGTAGAAACCCTATCTACTTCCATAGCATGAGAATCAAATGAAGAGGAATTGCGAGAGGTGATACGACAACGAGATGAACAAATAAGTCTTCTTGAACAAAGAATGGAAGAACTGGTAGCGACTTTGCAAAAACCACCAGCCGACCCTTCTCCAACTATTGAAATCATTAGACCGGAGGCTATTCCCATCCTTGAAAGCAGAGAAGAACTAATGGATGTCGAGGAAAGTACTCGAAAGAGAAAGAATTCTCCTCATAACGAAACTCCAGAAAAGGATATTACAAAAATAGTGGAACAAAAGATTAAAGAAACAATGGCTCGGCAAAAGCTGGAGCATTAACTCCAAAGGGTAGGCCATACCCAGTGGAATTTGATTCTGTTCAATATCCTAAAGGTTTTGTTCCTCCTGTCTTTAAAATGTTCGATGGGACGGGAAATCCCCGACAACATCTGGCACATTTTAGAGCAAGCTGTTGTAATGCTGGAGGAAATGATGCTCTCCTATTTCGACAATTTGTTAACGATCTCACGGGAGTTGCCTTCGACTGGTATGCAGAACTTCCCAATGGATCTGTCAAAACTTTTGTAGAGATTGAAAGCCTTTTATTCAACGCTTTGCGGGAGCACAACATCACACCACCGTTGGTGATCCGGTGGTAGAAAAACAAAAACCGGGAGAAACCTTAGTAGATTATATTTTACGTTGGAGAAATCTCAGCATGAAATGTGAGCCACAATTACAAGAACAACATGCTGTTGGAATACTGCTAAAAAATATCCATGGTCCTATATCATTCATGCTTAAAGGATTTACGATAAAAACTTTTGAAAAATTACTCGAGTAAAGCCGCCAATCTTCGGGAAGAGGTTAAGCGGATGAGTGTAATGGAGAAAACCGAAAAGACAAAAACTATCAAAACTTTTGAAAAGAAACTCGGGAATATTGCGAAAAAGGTAAACAAAGTGATGCAGATCCAACCGGAGCAAAAGAAGCAACGACAAAATCCTTCGACATCACAGACATCACCTCAATTACAACTTCAACAACCAATCCCAGTATCAACTGAGAAGAAAACAATGGCTCAAAGAATGAATAAAGTATATTCATTTAAAACGAAGCCGTCGGTAAAATATTTCGTAGCTTGCTTAAAATACCTCGAATTTAAGCTACCGAAGCTAAAAGGCCACAGAGATATTGACATGAAGGACAATCCTAATTATTGTCCTTATCACGAGGATGCTCGGACATAAAATTGAAGAATGTTTTGTCTTCAAAGACTGGTTAGAGCATAATTTTAAAGATGGAAATATAGTCATTCCAAAAGAATACTTGAAAGAACCTGAAAAGGGATCAGTCAATATGGTTTCGATAGAGGAACTTAATCCTAAAAACAAGGATAGCATTTTTGAAGAGATCTTTGCTAAATACCAAGTTACAAAATCTCCCAAGAAAGAAAAGAAAAAGAAAATCAAGAAAATGGAAAAGATTAGAGGTCTTCCAGACATAGGGGCTGCAACTCCTTTTGTACCTTCTAGTTCATTTCACTCTTGTACTAGGATAGTTATGTCGGCCGAAGGACGAAAAATCCTCAAGTCAATAACTTTGTATGACTTTCTTTTTATCATGAATAATAACAATCCTAGTTTTGTGTACATTTTGTCCATTCTGGATGATGCTTCTGAGAATGACCATTTGAATTCTAACCCTATAGACAATCCTCAAATCGTATATGATCAATCTAAAGACAACCAAACTAATGAAAACGAAAATGAGAAATCTAACAATGACACAAATGAAGATGACATTGCTACGCTTCAATTACAAAGAATTCCGATTTCTATAGGATTAGAGTCCTCGGACTCAGAAACGAATGAATCAGATAATCAACTTGAAGAAATAGTTGAAATTAACTTGAGAAGTGGAAAAATCTTACCTCCTAGGATAATTCCACAAGAAAAAGAAAAACAAATAATTACACCAGATAAGATCATTCCTCCAATATATCCTCGAACTTCCGAAGGAAGTAAAGATGATCTTCACAATAAGGTGGATTATAATGTACTGGATCATTTGAGAAAATTACCTGCAAAATTAAGCATTTATGACGTTCTCATACTTTCCAAAGAAATGAGAGAATCATTAATAAAAGCTCTTTTGGACCCTGACATTTGCTTAACTCAACTTGCTAATACTACTCAAAAGGAAGCCTACTCATTAGAGGAATCAACAAAGATTTCCTTCTCTGACAATTACTTGTTGCTCGGAACAACTGAACACAATCGTCCACTATATATTACAATAAACATCAATGACACGATACTTTCGAGAGTTCTCATTGACCCAGGTGCTTCAATCAACATTATGAATCTGAGAACTCTTGCATACTTAGACATTGATGCCTCTCAACTATCAAGGGATACGATGATGTTAAGAGGATTCAATCAACAAGGAGAACAGGCCCTTGGATCAATAACATTGCTCTTAAAAATAGCCGACTTGGCAACGACAGCAAAATTTCACATTATTGGTCCAGACACCTCTTTTAATGCCTTAATTGGCAGACCATGGCTCCATGAATATAAAATGGTACCCTCTTCATTACATCAATGTATCAAAGATTTACAAAAAGGACAAGAATTTCGTATTATAGGAGACCTGCAACCATTTTCAATCCATGAAATCGGTATACATGAAGATGCAGCATATTATGCTCCTATAAATAAAGCAATATCTTCCAAAGAGACAACGGTAAATATGAAAGAAAAGAACAAAGAAAAGAAAATAAATGAAAATGATTTTTCTTCAATAAAGATAAAAGAGACTAATTTCCGCCAGATTCACACTCGAGGTCGAGGCCGAGAACGAGGATGAAGGAGAGAAGATCCAATTGTCACAATGAAGAAACCACTGAAGTTCAAAATCCACCTGGATTCTGAAGAAGAAACGAAATCTGTGGTTGCAAAGGAACCCCAATTCAAAATATCTTTAGAAGAAGAAGACAAAGAGAAACAATTTGAATCCATGTATGACAAAATCAATCATTATATACATTCTATGACTCTAACTCCAATCTCCACTTCTAAGATTGAGAATTTAATAGTCAAAGAAGTATATAATGATGACAAAAAGCCAATTAAGTTTAGACTTGGCTCTACTTCTTCTTGTACTAAAGATGATGTAAAAATAGAAGATGGAAATCTTCCACAATCAATGAAAATTCCTTTTGAGTTGTATTCTCCTTGGGCACGAAAATTCATTCAAAATAGTTTAATGCTCAAACAATGGTCTTTAAAACAACCGCATTTCATTGAACAAATGTGGAATGATAATAAACGAAATTCTAACTCTAAAAAAGGTGTTGGATTTGGAGTTTTGGGACCATTAGATGATACAGAATTTTGTTTGACTGTTACAGACGAATGTGATTCTGAAACATTGCTCGATCTTCCAATTGAAAATACTCCCCGGAGTTGGAAGAAGAAATTAAATCGACAATTGATGAACTAAAAGAAATAAATTTAGGAACTAATGAAAATCCAAAACCGACTTTTATTAGTTCATTCCTTAATGATGAGGAAATAAAAGACATAACTCAATTGTTGATGGAATATAAAGACTGTCTTGCCTGGACTTATGACAAAATGCCTGGTTTATCTCCAGAAGTTGCAGTCCATAAACTTGGAATAGACCAAATCATAAACCCAGTTAAACAAGCTCCAAGAAGGATGTGTGTCGAAATAAAGCAACAAGTCATTGCGGAAGTCAAGAAATTGATAGAGGCTGACTTCATACGAGAAGAAAACTATCCAACATGGCTAGCCAATGTGGTGCCAGTTAAAAAGAAAAATGGACAAATAAGAGTCTCGCATAGAGTACAGTGGACTTGAACAAAGCATGTCCAAAAGATGAATTTCCTTTACCAATTCCTGAATTAATGGTTGATATTGCATCAAAATATGCAATATTTTCTTTCATGGATGGATCATCAGGATATAACCAAATAAAAATGTTTTCGGAAGACGAAGTAAATACAGCTTTCCGAACACCCATGGGCATATATTGTTATAAGGTTATTCCATTTGAACTGAAAAATGCTAGTGCAACCTATCAAAGAGCCATGACACAGATTTTTGATGAACTAATATATAATCAAGTCGAATGTTATGTCGACGATCTGGTTGTCAATAGTAAACAAAAAGACGATCATATATACTATTTGAGAATTGTCTTTGAACGACTACGACGTTATAATCTTAAAATGAACCCTTTAAAGTGCGCCTTTGGTGTCACTTCAGGAAAATTTTTAGGATTTGTAGTTCGACATCATGGGATAGAAATTGATCCTCTCAAAATTGAAGCTATTCTAAATATGCCTCCTTCTAAAAATCTAACACAATTGAGATCCTTCCAAGGAAAATTAGCATACATACGACGTTTCATTTCCAATCTATCAGGTAGATGTCAACCCCTTACTGCCCTTACTAGAAAGGATGCCAACTTCGTGTGGGATGAAAAGTGCCAACATGCCTTTGAAGACATTAAACAATATTTGACAACCCGTCCTGTCTTAGCAGCCCTTGTATTAGGAAGACCTTTAATCCTTTACACCGCGACATTGGACAATTCACTTGGAGCTTTACTAGCACAAGTAAATGATGAAGGAAAAGAAAATGCGTTATACTACTTGAGTCGTTGTTTACTTCCAACGGAAATAAAATATCCGACAATTGAGAAGCATTGTTTAGCCTTGATCTTCGCGAGTTCAAAAGCTAAGACATTATATGCTTTCTCATAAAGTAACTCTTATTTCAAGAGTTAACCCGTTACAATATTTAATAACACGACCGACACTTTCTGGGAGATTAGCAAGATGGGCAATGATCTTGTTACAATTCGACATAACATTTGTACCGCTACGTGCTATTAAAGGACAAATCCTAGCAGCATTTCTTAGCGGCACACCCAATTCCAACAGGATCACCCCTTAATGACGATCTACCTGATGAACAAATATCAGAAGTAAAAAATTCTAACATGCAACGATGGGAACTCTACTTTGACGGAGCATCGTCTGCATGGAAAGACAAAGACAAGCAGACAATCATACCAGGCAAAGCCGGAGTAGGATTAATTTTCATTACTCCAGACAAAATGATGATGCCCTTTTCCTATCATTTGACGTGAACCATGCACGAATAACGAAGCCGAATATGAAGCGCTCATAACCGGTCTAGAATTGACAATATTAATGGAAATTGAGAATATTGATATCTATGGAGATTCCCGTTAATTATCAATCAAATTGCTGGCAAATACAAAATTCTGAAACCATGACTTGAACAATATTCCCGTTACACTCTGAAATTACTTCAACAAATTCCTGATGTAACATTCTTCTTAATCCCGAGACGAGACAGTTCTCTAGTGGATGCTCTGGCAAAACTTGCAAAGGAATTTGTGTGTCCAGAAGAAGATGACATACCGATTTCTATAAAAGGACGACAAGTTCTTTCTCAAATTGATATGGATAATTTGCATAAAATCGGTGAAAATATGACAATGGAAATAAATGACGAGAAGGATGATTGGCGACAACCAATCATCAAATATTTACAAACTGGAGAATTACCTGAAAATAGTTCTATTGCCAACCAAATTAAACAAAGAGCATTATCATATGCTCTAATAAATGACGTCCTTTACAAACGATCTTTTGATCAAATGTGGTTAAGATGTTTAAACCAAATTGAAGCTCGAGAGATTGTTAAAGAAGTTCATTCAGGTTTATGTGGTGCACATCAATCTGGGCCCAAAATGAAAATGAAAATAAAAAGAATGGGTTATTATTGGCCAACAATGATGACAGATTGTCTTGACATTGCAAAGAAATGTCATCAATGTCAAATATATGGAGTATTTTTACATCAACCTCCAAATGTCCTACATCCGACCATTGCATCATGGCCATTTGAATGTTGGGGTACTGACATAGTGGGCCCTATAGATCCTCCATCTTCCAAGGGCCATAAATTTATTCTGGTAGCTACTGACTATTTTTCTAAATGGGCAGAAGCAATACCCCTTCGAGAAGTCAAGCCAGAACAAGTTCTCCACTTCTTTAAAACCCATATCGTTTATAGATTTGGGATTCCTCGAAGAGTCATATCAGATAATGGGTTGGCCTTCAAAAACACAAAAATGAATCACTTCATCCAGAGGCATGGGATTGACTGGAGATATTCCACAATCTATTACCCTAAAGCCAATGGATTAGCTGAAGCTTTCAATAAAACGTTAGTCCAAATCTTGAAAAAGACATTAAGTAATAGCCCGAGACAGTGGCATGAACGACTAATAGAAGCTTTATGGGCTTATAGAACTACATACCATACTCCAACACGGTCTACACCATTTGCTTTGGTATATGGTTCTGAAGCCATTTTGCCTCTAGAAGTCCAAATTCCTTCTCTCGAATCGCAATAATCGATAAAATAACCGAAGAAGAAAATGTCAAGTTGCGACTTGAAGACCTTGAAAATTTGGAGGGCAAGCATTTGCAAGCCCAACAAAATCTTGAATTATATCAAGCAAAAATGATACGAGCTCACGACAAACTAGTTCGTCCTAGAACCTTTCGAATCGGTGAATTAGTTTTAGTTCTTCGAAGACCTATACTAGCTCATCGAAAGATAGGTGGCAAATTTGAACCCATATGGGAAGGTCCATATGTAATCGAAAAGACATATTCCGGAGGATCCTACCAATTGGTGGATTGTCAAGGAGAAAGAATCCTACCTCCAATCAATGGGCGTTTTCTAAAGAAATACTACGCGACATAAAAAAAGAAAGAAATGAATAAAGACTTATTTATAAACTGGGACAATAAATTCTCCTTTAAAAAAAAATCATCTTTGATGTTTTGTGACATCTCTTTCATTTGTTAAACAAACATTTGAAAATCTGAAATGATATTCTGTCTTGATATTTTCAGGAAAAATGCCTGAAGACATTATTTTTCTCATTCCGAAATAATATGACTTTTGCCTTGGACCGTCGACATATAGACGCGGGGACCAGAATTCACTTTGATTTTGACCTATTGCAGGTTGAATCCATATATCATGGATCGTTACTTTATCCGGTGAATCACAGTGAAGTTAATCCGCAAACACCTTTGATAGAATTCAAACTCCGACAACCCGAAGAATATGACTTCATAATCAGTGATAGCTCAGATGAAGCAGAGTTCATGATTGTCCCTGTACAAGGAGCATCAACATCGGGAACCAAAAATCCAACGACAGGATTTACCAGATCGCAAAGACGGAATAGCAATAAACGACTAAAACGACAAAAACAATTACAAGAGAAACAAGACATGGAAGATATGAGTCGATTAAAATCACCGACTATCAATACTCCGTTTGAGGAAATAATATCGAAACAACAAATCTAGACCTTACGGAAAAAGAGGATGGCAAAGCGATCGTCACTCCACCATCGGTCACACTCGCTCAATATTTGAGGGTATCCGACAAAAAGAATCACTCAGAGGAAGAGATACGACGAATTCGTGCCATTGAGTGGAGAACTTTCGAACAATATAAATATGTGAATAAAAGAACAATAAATATTCTGGATGGCCTTAAACTTTTTACCAGAATATTTGATGAGACTGAACAAGCTGCTATCATCAACCACATCATAGAAGCCCGAAATCATGGTAGGGCTGGACGCCTTCGAAGGAGGACCTATTCTGAACCTACTAAATGGATTCGAGGTAAGGGTAGGAAAACCATTCAATACGGGTGTTGCTATAACTATGCAAGAGACAGAGAAGGAAATCTTCCTGGGATTCTACGACATGAACAAGTCGACCCTTTACCCGTTGTGATAATCCAAATTATCAGACGACTCGTTACTTGGGGGATCATACCTGCGGATTGTGTTCCCGATAGCTGCATGATTAATATGTATGATAAAGGGGATTGTATCCCTCCTAACATCGATAGTCATGATTTTGAAAGATCATTTTGTACCCTCTCTTTAATGAATCGCTGCTCCGTGATATTCGGAAGAGAGATACAAATCTTGGGACCCGGAGAATTTGAAGGGACATGCCGCGTCCTTTTAACTCGAGGATCAGTTCTTCTATTCCAAGGGAACGGTGCAGATTTTGTGAAACACTGCATACCCAGTGTCAACAAGCCATGAATCTCCATTACCTTGCGACGAATGAAACCTAACAAACGACCAGACGGATATCAACCGATACCAGAGCTCAAAGGACTAAAGCCTTTGGAACTGCTGTGATTCCATAAATGTCTGAACACCTGAAACATGTTCGACGAATGATGTTTTGGAGTGTAGGACGTTTATGGACGATCTGATAATCTCCAAATCTACAACATGATGTGAAGAACTCCCGACATATAATATATCTATAGTTGTCGATGTGTGATATATCGGTAGCTGTCGACATGTAAAATATTAGTAGTTTGTTGCAGCGTGCTATATGATATGTACATATGTATGTACTGTAAGCTTTTGTTTCCAATAAATATGTATTGGTGACTTTTTTTTATGGAAATAAAATAAAGTGTTGAAGAAAATATATCCCCATTGTCTGTGATATGTCGACAGGTCCTGAAATCAATAAATGACAAAATGAATAATCTATGATAACCAAACATGAGAATTAACTTTCGATCTATATAGGTCAAAAACCCAGCGGAAATTACAACCAAAAATATTAATGAGTTCGCCACTCTCTTCGGTTATTAGATATAAGTTCTTTCCTGACACGGAAATCATGGCTTTCCTCTAACCAAATCTTGATATCGACTTTGAGGACAATAGAAAATGACATCTATTTTCTCTCTTCGGTTATTGGATATAAGTCCTTTCCTGACACGGAAATCATGGCTTTCCTCTAACCAAATCTTGATATCGACATTGAGGAAAATAGAAAATGACATCTATTTTCTCTCTTCGGTTATTGGATATAAGTCCTTTTCTGACACGGAAATCATGGCTTTCCTTTAACGAAATCTTGATATTGACACTTTGGGGAAAATAAAAAATGACATCTATTTTCTCTCTTCGGTTATTGGATATAAGTCCTTTCCTGACACGGAAATCACGGCTTTCCTCTAACAAAATCTTGATATCGACATTTTGAGGAAAATAGAAAATGACATCTATTTTCTCTCTCCGGTTATTGGATATAAGTCCTTTCCTGACAAGGAAATCACGGCTTTCCTCTAACCAAATCTTGATATCAACACTTCGAGGAAAATAGAAAATGACATCTATTTTCTCTCTTCGGTTATCGGAAATAAGTCCTTTCCGACACGGAAATCACGGCTTTCCTCTAACCAAATCTTGATATCGACACTTTGAGAATAATAGAAAATGACATCTATTTTCTCTCTTCGGTTATTGGATATAAGTCCTTTCCTGACACGGAAATCACGGCTTTCCTCTAACCAAATCTTGATATCGACATTTTGAGGAAAATAGAAAATGACATCTATTTTCTCTCTCTGGTTATTGGATATAAGTCCTTTCCTGACAAGGAAATCACGGCTTTCCTCTAACCAAATCTTGATATCAACACTTTGAGGAAAATAGAAAATGACATCTATTTTCTCTCTTCGGTTATTGTATATAAGTCCTTTCCTGACACGGAAATCACGGCTTTCCTCTAACCAAATCTTGATATCGACATTTTGAGGAAAATAGAAAATGACATCTATTTTCTCTCTTCGGTTATTGGATATAAGTCCTTTCTTGACAAGGAAATCACGGCTTTCCTCTAACCAAATCTTGATATCAACACTTTGAGGAAAATAGAAAATGACATCTATTTTCTCTCTTCGGTTATTGGATATAAGTCCTTTCCTGACACGGAAATCACAGCTTTCCTCTAACCAAATCTTGATATCGACACTTTGAGAAAAATAGAAAATGACATCTATTTTCTCTCTTCAGTTATTGGATATAAGTCCTTTCCTGACACGAAAATCACGGCTTTCCTCTAACCAAATCTTGATATCGATACTTTGAGAAAAATAGAAAATGACATCTATTTTCTCTCTTCAGTTATTGGATATAAGTCCTTTCCTGACACAAAAATCACGGCTTTTCTCTAACCAAATCTTGATATCTACACTTTGAGAAAAATAGAAAATGACATCTATTTTCTCTCTTCGGTTATTGGATATAAGTCCTTTCCTGACACGGAAATCACGGCTTTCCTCTAACCAAATCTTGATATCAACATTTTGAGGAAAATAGAAAATGACATCTATTTTCTCTCTTCGGTTATTGGATACAAGTCCTTTCCTGACACGGAAATCACGGCTTTCCTCTAACCAAATCTTGATATCGACACTTTGAGAAAAATAAAAAATGACATCTATTTTCTCTCTTCGGTTATTGGATATAAGTCCTTTCCTGATGTGGAAATCACGGCTTTCCTTTAACCAAATCTTGACATTAACATTTTGAGGGAAATAGAAAATGACATCTATTTTCTCTCTCCGGTTAATGGATGTAAGTCATTTCCTTCCACGGAAATCATGGCTTTCCTCTAACCAAGTCTTAACATTGACATTTTGAGAAATGAAAAATGACATCCATTTTCTCCCTCCTGTTATAGGGTATTCGTCCTTTCCTGACACGGAAATCACGACATTCCTTTAGCAAAATATCGAGATCGACATTTTGAGAAATGAAATATGACATCCATTTTCCCTCCCAATAAATCTCTTTTCAAATATAAGAAGAAAATCTCTTCTTAGAACCGACATAAAAGACATCTGACATCCTCTGGGGGCGGTATGATATCCCCTCCTTTCCTGACCATTATGAAACATCTCTTAGACCAATTTGGTCAACGCCAATATGTGCATAATACTTATATAGTATTCTACACATATTGGGGGCCTTTTTGTTGACCTCATTTTACAATGACTCAATAATCCTTTTGACCCCATAGGTCACCCTTATGACCTAAAAAGTCAACATTGGTCAAAATGGTCAAACCAGACCTAATGACCCACACTGTTGACCCCATAGGTCACCCTTTTGACCTAAAAAGTCAACTTTGGTCAAATTGGTCAAACCATACCTAATGACCTACACTGTTGACCCCATAGGTCAACCCTATGACCTAAAAAGTCAACTTTGGTCAAATTGGTCAAACCAGACCTAATGACCTACACTGTTGACCCCATAGGTCAACCCTGTGACCTAAAAAGTCAACTTTGGTCAAATTGGTCAAACCAGACCCAGTGACCAACCCTGTTGACCCCATAGGTCAACCCTATGACCTAAAAAGTCAAATTTTGTCAAATTGGTCAAACCAGACCCAGTGACTAACCCTGTTGACCCCATAGGTCAACCCTTATGACCTAAAAAGTCAACTTTGTCAAACTGGTCAAACCAGACCTAATGACTTATCCTGTTGACCCCATAGGTCAACCTTTTGACCTAAAAAGTCAACTTTGGTCAAACCGGTCAAACCGTACCTAATGACCTACCCTGTTGACCCCATAGGTCACCCTTATGACCTAAAAAGTCAACTTTGGTCAAAATGGTTAAACCAGACCTAATGACCTACATTGTTGACGACATAGGTCAACCCTATGACCTAAAAAGTCAACATTGGTCAAAATGGTCAAACCAGACCCAGTGACCAACCCTGTTGACCCCATAGGTCAACCTTTTGACCTAAAAAGTCAACATTGGTCAAACTGGTCAAACCAGACCTAATGACCTACCCTGTTGACCCCATAGGTCAACCTTTCGACCTAAAAAGTCAACTTTGGTCAAACCGGTCAAACCAGCACCTAATGACCTACCTCGTTGACCCCATATGTCACCCTTATGACCTAAAAAGTCAACTTTGGTCAAATTGGTCAAACCAGACCCAGTGACCAACCCTATTGACCCCATAGGTCAACCCTTATGAGCTAAAAAGTCATCTTTGGTCAAACTGGTCAAACCAGACCTAATGACCTACCCTGTTGACCCCATAGGTCAACCTTTTGACCTAAAAAGTCAACTTTGGTCAAAATGGTCAAACCGGACCTAATGACCTACACTGTTGACCCCATAGGTCAACCTTTTGACCTAAAAAGTCAACATTGGTCAAAATGGTCAAACCAGACCCAGTGACCAACCCTGTTGACCCCATAGGTCAACCTTTTGACCTGAAAAGTCAACTTTGGTCAAATTGGTCAGACCAGACCCAATGACCAGTCCTGTTGACCTATAAATCAACATTTTCACCCACTAACACATTTAAAACACCACAATGACAAAATCACAAGAATTAGACATTTTAAAGTCAATTTGATCAATTTGGGCTCACTTGGGTCAACCCAAGTCAAAATTGGTCAACACTTATCTACTTTAATTAAAATAGATAAAAATGAAATAAAAATAACAAAATTAATCAAATAATTAATTTCAAAATTATTTTGATTAATTAAAGTGATTAATGATTTAATTTTCAAAATTTTAATTAAATGACATAATTAAAATTAAAATTAAAATCATAAAATAATAAAAATGACAAAAATAATCAATTAATTAATTTAAAATTATTTTCAATTAATAAATTGATTAATAAAATAATTTCCACCAATTTTAGTTAATAAAATAATTAATTAAAATGGGAATTAAAGAAGAAATGAAATCATTTTTAGCCTCTTCATATTTAATTAGGCTAAACCATCTTAAAGGCTTATTTAACACTTAATTAAGCCCATCTTAGGGCCCATTACCCATGGCTTAACATCCATGGTTATGCATGGGATGAGGTGTCACCACCTCCTTCATTCTAAACATATTCTCTCCTTAAGGTGGCCGGCCAACACAAGGCCATTTTCTCCACCTCCCAAGCCACCCAATGGGAGGGAAAACCACACATGAAACCCCCCTTACCATGGTTAATGGTAATGATGAAGGCTAGGCATATGTGTCACCATTTGCCAAGCCTAAGAAGTGAGGTGTAAGCTCATTAACAAGTGAAACAACAGCTCACAAGTAACCTCCAACAATGGCCAATAGACAAGAGACAAGGAGATGAAATTCATCATGACAAACTTAGGGAGAAGCATCCAAGCCTATCTCCAGCCAATTAATCACCCAATCAGCTAATAGAGGAGGTAAGTAATCCTTTAGAACAGCTTAAGCCAAGCCAACACCATCCCCTTGCTATAAAAGGACCCCATGGCCGAAACTAGCAAGGAGGAGAAAAATATTTAGGGAGGTCCATAGGCTGCTCAAACCCTCTTGCTCCCAACATAAAACTTCTTCCTAAGAGCTTCCACAATCTTTTAGGATCAATTCCAAGCCTTAGTTTCAACCCATTTGAGCCAATTTGATCAATTTTCAAAAACAGCCCAAATTAGGCATTTTTCCCAACTTCCTCTCTAAGCCCTACTTCTGGAACAAATTGCTGCAGCAACTATCTTCCATTGGGGTCCTAGAAGGCAACCATAAAGTCTGATCTAGCTTGATTTTCTGGTGGCCAAGGTATGGAATTTATCTTTGCAAAATAAATCATGTTTTTGATAAATCATGTTTTTGATAAATCATGTACTATACTAGCTCAAAAGTGTATCATCACCGTATGGATAGATACTTCTCATCCAGATGAGTATTTAAAAAAAAATCACTCAATTTCGTCAAGAAATGAGTGAGATATTAACATTTGAAGTTTAATGGTTTCAGAATTTTTGAAATAAATTCCGAATATTCTCGGCCCTCCGATCGCGCGCTGTTTGAGATGGACGGCCCAGATCCCGCTTTGCGCCGTCCGCCGTCCGACCCGTTGCACGGGATCTTCCCGCCCGTTCGACACGTCCGAGGACACGCGTCGTCCCCGGGGGCATTTGGCGGCGCAGAAATAAAAAAAAAAGAAAAATTTCTTTTTAACCCCTTAAACTTAAAAAATTCATATCTTTTTAACCAGAGGTACTAAAAATAAAATAAAAATACCTCTGGAAAGCTCTTGAAGAGGAGAAAATTATCAGACCAAAATCATAATTTTATTCTCAGTATTTAAGTTTAAATTATTTAAATACTCTCTGGAGTATTTTAATTATTAAAAAATATTTACAAATCAAAAAATTATGAAACTTTGAGGCATTTATCTTTATATTCTTAGGGACCTTCCATAATTTTTCTAAGGACAGAAAACATGCCTAGGATACTTTTCTTGAATTTTCAAATTTCTTTGTAATTATTTCAAATAATAATTATAAAAATTTGAAAATTAAGAAAATAAAAATACAAATGACTAGGAATGATAGGGCAACAGACAATGACCCTAGGAAAAATATTTCTAAGTCATAGAAACAATTTTGAATGACATTTGAAAATTTAGGGTTAAAATCATTTATTAATTAAATAATTTTGAATCCTAAAATAACCCTTTGTAAAATTGAACTATTTTCATCAACAATCTAAGTTTGAAATGGTTCTAGCCTATGATAGGCTAATAATAAACCTCACTTGAGTCTAAAATGATAAGATTAGATTCAATTAAAGCTTAAAATGACATTTAAATCCATTAAAAACCTTACCTAAATTAGGTTTAATAAAAATTAAACTTCTTTAATTAAGTTTAAAGACATAATAAACTTAATTAACCAATTAAACCTTACCTAAATTAGGTTTAATAAAAATCAAATTCCTTTAATTAAGTTTAAGGACACACTAAACTTAGTTAACCAATTAAACCTTACCTAAATTAGGTTTAATAAAAATTAAACTTCTTTAATTAAGTTTAAAGACGTAATAAACTTAATTAACCAATTAAACCTTACCTAAATTAGTTTTAATAAAAATCAAACTCCTTTAATTAAGTTTAAGGACACACTAAACTTAGTTAACCAATTAAACCTTACCTAAATTAGGTTTAATAAAAATTAAACTCTTTTAATTAAGTTTAAAGACACACTAAACTTAATTAACCCATTAACCTTACCTAAAATAGGTTTAATAAAAAATAAACTTCTTTAATTAAGTTTAAAGACACACTAAACTTAATTAACCCATTAAACCTTACCTAAATTAGGTTTAATAAAAATTAAACTTTTTTTAATTAAGTTTAAGGACATATTAAACTTAATTAACACAAAACGAAACTCCCTTAATTAGGTTTAAAGATATACTAAACTTAATTAACCTCCTTAAACACAAGGTTTAATAAAACCTAAACCCTAATTAGGTCTAACCCTTAGACCTAATTAAACCATTAAGCCTTAAATAACTAAGGTTTAATCAAACTTAAACCCTAATAAGGTCTAACCCTTAGACCTAATTAAACCATTAAGCCTTAACTAACTAAGGTTTAATCAAAATTAAACCCTAATTAAGTCTAACCCTTAGACCTAATTAAACCATTAAGCCTTAACTAACTAAGGTTTAATCATACCTAAACCCTAATTAGGTCTAACCCTTAGACCTAATTAAACCATTAAGCCTTAACTAACTAAGGTTTAATCAAACTTAAACCCTAATTAGGTCTAACCCTTAGACCTAATTAAACCATTAAGCCTTAACTAACAAAGGTTTAATAAAACCTAAACCCTAATTAGGTCTAACCCTTAGACCTAATTAAATCATTAAGCCTTAACTAACTAAGGTTTAATCAAACTTAAACCCAAATTATGTCTAACCTTTATACCTAATTAAACCATTAAGCCTTAACTAACTAAGGTTTAATCATACCTAAACCCTAATTAGGTCTAACCCTTAGACCTAATTAAACCATTACGACTTAACTAACTAAGGTTTAATCAAATTTAAACCCTAATTAGGTCTAACCCTTTGACCTAATTAAACCATTAAGCCTTAACTAACTAAGGTTTAACAAAAATCAAACCTGACTTAGGTCTAACCCTTAGACCTAATTAAACCATTAAACCTTAACTAACTAAGGTTTAATAAAACCTAAACCCTAATTTGGTCTTACCCTTAGACCTAATTAAATCATTAAGCCTTAACTAACTAAGGTTTAATCAAACTTAAACCCTAATGAGGGCTAACCCTTAGACCTAATTAAACCATTAAGCCTTAATTAACTAAGGTTTAATCATACTTAAACCCTAATTAGGTCTAACCCTTAGACCTAATTAAACCATTAAGCCTTAACTAACTAAGGTTTAATCAAACTTAAACCCTAATTAGGTCTAACCCTTAGACCTAATTAAACCATTAAGCCTTAACTAACTAAGGTTTAATCATACCTAAACCCTAATTAGTTCTATCCCTTAGACCTAATTAAACCATTAAACCTTAACTAACTAAGGTTTAATAAAACCTAAACCCTAATTAGGTCTAACCCATTAGACCTAATTAAACCATTAGACCTTAACTAACTAAGGTTTAATAAAACCTAAACCCTAATTAGGTCTAAACCATTAGACCTAATTAAACCATTAGACCTTAACTAACTAAGGTTTAATCAAACCTAAACTCTAATTAGGTCTAACCCTTAGACCTAATTAAACCATTAAGCCTTAACTAACTAAGGTTTAACAAAAATCAAACCCGACTTAGGTCTAACCCTTAGACCTAATTAAACCATTAAACCTTAACTAACTAAGGTTTATTAAAACCGAAACCCTAATTAGGTCTAACCCATTAGACCTAATTAAACCATTAGACCTTAACTAACTAAGGTTTAATCAAACCTAAACCCTAATTAGATCTAACCATTAGATCTAATTAATCCATTAAGCCTTAACTAACTAAGGCTTAACTAAATTCAAATCTTAATTAGGTCTAAACCTTAGACTTAATAAGACCATTAAGCCTTAATTAACCAAGGTTTAACAAAAATCAAACCTGACTTAAGTCTAACCCATTTAGACTTTTGTCAAACCAAACTTAGTTAGATCTAAGTCAAACTTAAGTCCAATCTACACTAAACTTAAATCGAACTTAAACCTAACTTAAGCCTAATCTACATTAGACTTAAGTCAAACCAAACCCTTAGGTTCAACCTGACATGAACCTAAATCAAACCTAAACCTAACTTAAGTCTAACCTATATTAGACTTAAGTCAAACTAAATTTAGGTGCAACCCACATTGAACCTAAATCAAACTTAAACCTAACTTAAGTCTAATCTACATTAGACTTAAGTTAAACCAAATTTAGGTTCAACCCACATTGAACCTAAATCAAACCTAAATCTAACTTAAGTCTAATCTACATTAGACTTAAGTCAAACCAAACTTAGGTTCAACCCACACTAAACCTTAGTTAAACCTAAACCTAACTTAATTCTAACCTACATTAGACTTAAGTCAAACCAAACTTAGGTTCAACCTGACTTGAACCTAAGTCAAAATTAAACCAAACCTAAGTCTAACCCATATTAGACTCAAGTTAAACCTAACCTAAACCTAATCTAACTTGAGTCCAACCTAACTTGAACCCAAGTTAACCTAAACCTTAGGTCCAACCCACATTGAACCTAATATAAACCTAATCTAACTTGAGTTCAACCTAACTTGAACCCAAGTTAACCTAAACCTTAGGTTCAACCCACATCGAACCTAACCTAAACCTAATCTAACTTGAGTCCAACCTAACTTGAACCCAAGTTAACCTAAACCTTAGGTTCAACCCACATTGAACCTAACCTAAACCTAATCTAACTTGAGTCCAACTTAACTTGAACCCAAGTTAACCTAAACCTTAGGTTCAACCTACATTGAACCTAACCTAAACTTAATCCAACTTAAGTCCAACCTAACTTGAACCCAAGTTAACCTAAACCTCAGGTTAAACCCACATTGAACCTAACCTAAACCCAACCCAACTTAAACTCAAGTTAACCTAAAATTTAGGTTCAATCCATATCGAACCTAACTCAAACATAACCTAACTCGAATTCAATCCAACTCGAACTCAACTTAACCCAAATCTTAGGTCCAATCCATTTCGAACCTAACTTAAACTCAAACATGACCTAACTTGAATTCAATCCAACTTGAACTCAAGTTAATCTAAATCTTAGGTCCAATCCACATTGAACCTAAATTCAACCCAAACCAAAGTTAAGTCTAATCTACATTAGACTTAAATAAAACCGAACTCGAGTTCAACCCCTAATGAACATAAGACAATCCTAAATCTAAGTCCGACAAAATAGACTCGATTAAGACTTAAACCTTACCTAAAATGGATTCGAATGGTCTATAATTCTAATTAAGTCTAATTTATTAGAGCTTGATTATCCTTTAAATCCTATTTAAACAAGGTTTAAAATTTAATTAAGTCCATCCAAAACCAAACCTATTAACTTAAGTTCAAACAGTACATGAACTCGAGTTAATCAAATTCAATCAACATTGAATATAACTTAGATTCAATCAGACATGAATCCAAGTTAATTCAATCAATATTGAATTTAACTTTAAACCTTTTAACTTAAGTTCAAACGGACATGAACTCAAGTTAATCAAATTCAATCAACATTGAATTTAACTTAGATTTAATCAGACATGAATCCATGTTAATTCAATCAATATTGAATTTAACTTTAAACCTTTTAACTTAAGTTCAAACGGACATGAACTCAAGTTAATCAAATTCAATCAACATTGAATTTAACTTAGATTCAATCAGACATGAATCCAAGTTAATTCAATCAATATTGAATTTAAGCCTTTTAACTTAAGTTCAAACAGTCATGAACTCGAGTTAATCAAATTCAATCAACATTGAATTTAACTTAAATTCAATCAGACATGAATCCAAGTTAATTCAACCAATATTGAATTTAACTTTAAACCTATTAACTTAAGTTCAAACAGACATGAACTCGAGTTAATCAAATTCAATCAACATTGAATTTAACTTAGGTTCAACTAAACATGAACCCAAGTTAGTTCAATTAATATTGAATTTAACTTTAAATCTTTTGATAGACACGAACCTGGAATTTAAACTCAAAATCAATTCAACATAATTCGACACTCTAAAATTGACATAACTGACATAAATCTGATGTTGACATAATCAACGAAAATTTAACATTTTAAAAACAACATGATTAGCATGAAGCTGACATTTCAAAATAACTTGAAATTCAAAAAAAAAAATATTCTGTGATATTATTTCTGACAATATTTTCTTCGCAGGATGAAGACAAGAAATTCCGTTTAGATTTTCTTTGCATGTTATATGGTGTGTTAACTCTGTTTTCCAGGATGCCGACGACGGAATATTAGCAATAAAACAAAACAAAACTTTTAGGTTAGACATATAACCTGAAACTTTTCAACAAGACAACAACATTGAAAACAAAACAAAACTTTTAGGTTAGACTTATAACCTGAAACTTTTCAACAAGACAACAACATTGAAAACAAAACAAAACTTTTAGGTTAGACATATAACCTGAAACTTTTCAACAAGACAACAACATTGAAAACAAAACAAAACTTTTAGGTTAGACATATAACCTGAAGTTTTTCAACACAACAACGACATGACAACAAAACCAAAACCTTTAGGTTAGACATAATACCTAAAGTATTCAATAACATGATATAACGACATTTGGGAGTGATAGTGGGTACATCTATCCTTAAAATAAATCTTTTAGAAAACAAATGATTAACATTAATCAGAAGTTTTCTTAAACAATCGAGAATTGTTTAAGATGTAATTAACTATAGAGGCTTACCTCTATAGGAGATCTAGAAGAACCCAAAACGAAATCTTCGGTTTACCATGATTTTCTTAATATGAAAATTCTAGAATACGTTATTCTAGGATATCCTCATATAAGAATTATCATAAACACCTTTTTCTACTGTTAGTCCTAAAAATTCTCTAAATCCTTCATAGGATTTATACGAATAAAAATAGGCTAATATTAGATGGCTACTCCTTGACATTGATATGATATATTGGATGGTGATGACATGATGACATCATCATCATCAAACACCACGATGATATTTTCTTTCCATCGCCACCATCATGCAAGAAAAGTAAAGTAACAGTGCACGTAAGTAAATTGCAATAAAGTAAATTGCAATAAAATAAAAGCGTACCTGGAGGGTCTTCCCGTCATCCCAAGCTGCACTTAAAACACATGTTAAGGCATTTAAATATTTCAACAAGTATCTGGGTAAAGCTAAGGGAGAGGTTTTGGTTGTCTACCAAAGTCCTAATCCTATAGCTAGTCATCTCTTATGACGTCTAGGTTCTTGTGTTTTGGTTTAAGGATGATTTTCTTCATCGAGAGAAACAATTAAATTCAATTTGTTCTTATAAACATCCTATCATATTGAGGAAGTGCTTAAGACGAGTCTTAAACATCTTTTCAATACCTCTAGGATTGTCTTAAGTCCAAGAGAATTTAATTATACAAGTGAATTAATCATCCAGGAGTTTAAATTTTGTTCTCTTGCTCAGTGAACTAGGACATTTGAATGTCCCATGAGTGAAGTAACACTTCACTTGATACCTCATTTAAAAGTTATAATACTAAAAGCTTTATAAGGGCAAATCAACTTATTAAATATTTTAATGATTTAAACTTAATGATTTAATTTGAATTTTGACTTAATTATAAAAAGTTAGTTTAAGTTTGGGATAGTGTTCGAGTCATTTTAGATTTAATTCTTAATGATTTCATTTAGGTTTGTTATTAAATGATTTTAATTTAATTTAATTTAATTTAATTTAATTTTAATTTAATTTAATTTAATTTAATTTAATTTAATTTAATTTAATTTAACTTAATTTTAATTTGATTTAGTTTAGTTTAATTTAATTTAATTTTCATTTAATTTAATTTAATTTAATTTGATTTAATTTAATTTCAATTTTAATTTAATTGAGATTATTCTTTTAATTTTTTAATTAAGACTTAAGTATTATTGAAGTGATTTATTTAGGGATTTTCAAATTAAAGAATAAATATCTTCTTAAATAATATCCCTACTTTAATAATTCCGATTTCTATTATTCTCCCAAAATTTCAATTAATTAATTAATTAAAGTTTTATTTTAATTATTTTTGAAATGATCAGTAGATTTCTACCCTTAATCATTTAAGTTTCAATCATCCAAAAATCAGTTTAAAATCAAATATTTTACCCTCCCCTTTGATTAATCCTAAAATTTTAATTAAATGTTGAAATTTTTAATTACCATTTTGCCCTTCAAGCTTAATAATTCTATAACTCACTAAATTAAGCTCAAATAAACTTGAAATTTTTATGTAACTTTACTCACATGTCAATTAAGACATTAGAGGAGAAAATGTGATTTTTCTATATTTAATTTATTTATGTAATTATTTTTAATGGAAAATAGGGGTTTCAAAGAAAATTCAATAACATGACCAAGGAAATGTTTCTGTTCTAAAGAAAATTATGGGATGTTCCTAATGACCAGAGGATCATTTGAACCAATTTTGGTGATTTTTTGAGTTATATTTTATTTATTAGAATTATTTTGAGTTTTGGAGCATTAATTAATTTTAAAATAAAATTAAAATTGAAAAATGGATTTTATATTTTTCTTAAATCTCTCTAACCTCCAGGAGTTTAGAGAAATAAATTTTATATTTTTCTGATTTTTTTTATTTATTAGAATTATTTTAGTGAAAAGGTTGGCAAATACATTTTTAATATTAAAAAAAATACATTAAGCCTTTAAAATTCAATATCTTACCCTAGGGACTTAAGAAAAATATTTGGTTTGTTCCTAAATGATTAGAATTCAAAATATGACATTTTGGTGGTTTTTAATATTTTTATGATTTTTATTATTTTTTAATTATTAAAAATATTAAAATAATGATAAAAATCAACTTTTTTTAGAAAATTATAATTTTAATTTTTCTAAGTTCCCCTGATATCAGAGAAGCTCAAAAACCATTTTTGTGAATTTTTAAAAAGTATTTTGTGAGTTGTGAATTTTCAAAGTATAATTTTACTTATGGGGCTTAATCAACCCACTTGGTGGATCAAATCAACTCCAATTAGTTTCAAATTTTTATGTGGTGTTCTCCTATCCCTAAAGAACAGTGAAGAATTGTTTTTAAGTTAATTTGATGTGTGGTTAACCCTAATTAGTTAAAGTTCAATTTTGGGTATTTAGGCCAATTAGGGTTGTTCCAAGTGAATTAATTCAAAACTTATTTTTACTAGGTTTCTCTGGTCATAAGAAACATCACCAAATTTTCCTAGACTTTATTTCTCAACATGCTAATTATTGGAATTAAAATACTCAAAACAGTAACATGAACTTGGAAAATCAATAACTTCTCATAGGGATGGCCTCTAACCTAGGAAAATTCAAGGAATGTTCCCAAGTTCAGAGGCTTCAAAAGCCCTATGGTCTCATGCCATGGTGAATTGCCTATGCAAATGAAGAATTAAAACAATGCAGAGAGTAAATAAATCATTAAAAATAAAATACTTAATGAAATTACTTGATTTCTTTTCCACATTATTCTCCTCTGTTCACTGAGCAAGAGGGTATTTTTATTTTATTTTTATGATTTTTCTACAAAAAGTTATGAATTTTTGAAGTTCTGGTAATTAAATAAATATAAAAATATCCTATTTTCCTACTTATCCACGCGGCGCTGACTCAACCTCGGTGCCTCTGAAGCTCCACGCGTCGCCTCTTGATTCGGCGCCTCCATCTGACTGGGATGCCACGGGGCCCGCGGTTCATGTCCCGTTGCTCCATCCGGCGCGATCCTGGCCGTCCGCTCGATACACGCGCGATCCGACGGCTCTTGGTCATCGTCTACGACTGGTGTGAACCCGTGATCGTCGACCTTCTAACCCTAATTTCTCACTCGATTCTCAACAGATTTTTGTGTTCTTATGCTCTATGGATTCGTCTTGAAGAGACGAACACATCCATACGGTAAACATGCATTAAAATCGATTCAAATTAAATGGAGAATCTCCGGAAGCTCGGGAGGAAGAGTGAGTCCATACCTTTGCTCGGCAGAAGTGAAGCTCAGGTTCGATCGAGTCCAAGCAAGCTCCGGATGAAGTCCCTCGTCCCGGTGAATTGTCTAGTGTATGAAAGTGCCCACAGCTCGATCACAAAGCTTCGGAGGCTAGAAGCTAATGGCCGGCCTCGGAGAGGGGGCTTTTGATGGTAAACTTCTTCTCTTGGTCTGGTGAAGGTGTAGAGCCAATCAATTTGGGGATTGGCTCACTGTGGTGAAGTGTCCTGGTTTTTATGCTAAAATTTGAACTCAAAATTAAGCTCAGCTAGAGGGAATTGGGGCTGGAATCCAGTGGGAATCAAGTGCTCTATGTGTAGAGAGTGGTCTGGGATGATTTTGGCAGAGTTTCAGTAAGGTTTTGGTTCAACACCTCTTCATGGCCGAGAGAGGTGGGGTTTAAATAGGAGAGGCTGGAGGGCCTTCCAGGGGGAGTTAGGGGTTGGGATCAGCTGCTCTGGTGAGGAGAAGAATAGCTGCAATGGCCATTTGGAGTGGGGCAGCTCAGCAAGGTGGAATTTCAAAATTTGGCTCCTCCCAAGGTCTCGGCGGCCCAGGTGGCTGGCCGGCAGGCAAGGGTCACCCTCAGGTTCAGGTGAGTCAGGGCTGGGGTTTAGTGTAGGCAATTGAGCTTTGACATGTGTAAAGAGGTTAGATCAAAATGGAATGGGGGCATGGCTATTTTGGCTTGGTTTGGGTCAACCCATGTGTTTGGGTTGGGTTCACCTCCCCATGACATGGTTTTAGGCTGAGAGAATAAGTTAGGTTAGCTGGTCAAAGGTGGTGAGGTCTCTTTCTAAGAATATTTAGATTAAATTTGGGTTAAGGGGAATCATGGTTAAGGCTAATGACTTTAGGAGATTATGGAAAGAGCCTCCTTATTTTGCCCAAAATGGCATGGTGACATGTAAAGAGGCTCTCATGGCTTCCATGCGGCTCATGCATGGCTTCATGGCATTGCCATGGCTTAGGATGGCTTGGCTTGATTTCATATAAATGGGTTTTAGGAATTTTGTTATTTTGGTGAGAATTTTCATGAGGCTTAATTTGGAATTATTTAATGATAAATTAGGACTTTAGGAATGATTTTAAATTGAATGTGTGATGAGGGAAAGAGTCATGTGGGCTTTAGATTGATTTGGGCTTTTGAATTATGTGGATGTGGGCTTTTAGGAAGGTTTTTAAGGGGATGGGCTTTTAAGTTTAAAAACAAATTGGTAAGTGGAAATTTTGTAAAGGACAATGCCAAATAATGTTGAGTTTAGTTTAAGGATGTGTCTTGAATGATTTGAAGCAAATTTGAGGTAGTTTGGAATTGAATTGGGTTGAATTTGGGTTCATTTGGTAAAAGGGCCAATGTAGGTCAAATTGGGCTAATTTGGGCCAATGTTGGGCTAGGGTTGAAATTGATGCAAAATTAATGTTGGGAAATGTTTATGGGAGTGTTTCAAAGAGGTTTCAACTTTGGTTGGGTTTTGGTTTTGGGACTTGGGCTTATTTGGGTTAGGTTTGGGTTTAGGTCAAAATTGGGCTTTTGGTTTTGGCTTGAATTTGAGTGGGGTTTGGGTCCAATTTTTGGGCAAATTATGTTAGTGTTTTATTTGTGGGGATGTTAGGGAAAGTTTAGAAAAGGTTTGGGGTCAATTGGAGTTAAATTGGGTTAGTTTGGACTAACTTTGGGTCATGGGTCCAAATTGGGCTTTAAGGTCAAAAGTGAAATTGGATTCAAATGTCAATCAAATTGGACTTGTATTTGGTCTAGATTGATATTTTGGATATTTAATTGAAGTTTAGAATTGAATTGGACCAAAATTGGGGTCAATTGGGTAGATTTGGTTTGACATTGGGTTCAGTTGGGTTAAGAATGAGCTAAATTGGGGGTTTTGGTAAAAGTGGGGTAAATTGATAAAATTGGCCCATGGTGTAGTTGGACAAAATAAAATAGGGAATATTTTCGATTTTTTGGAATTTTCTGGGAATTGTCGGAATTTTTGTATTTTTGGGTCAATAGGGACATTTTGGTAATTGGAGGGTATTGGGGGATACCTTTGGAATTTTTGGTATTTTTGGCTATGGATGATCAATTTGATTGGTGAGGAAATGTTCAAGGTTAATTTTGGGGAATTTTGGGTGATATGGAAATTTTGGAGGATTTGGGCAATTTTAAGGGCTTTTGATAGGTTTGATAGGTGTAGGGTCCCTGGGGTCAAAAATTGAAATTTTGGAAAAATGAAGATTGATCAAATATGAGTGAAATGGAAGCACTTTGGTTGAGCCATGAAGTCATATTAAGCCTATATGAGCCATGGGAGGACTCATTTGAGGCATTCACTATGTTGTTCCTAACCCTCTTAACCAGGGGCTTAGGGGTTAAGGTCCATCCATATGAATTACCTACATGAGTTAGGGAGTCAAGTTGGGTATGGATGTGGTTTTAGGATTTGGATTGTGTGTGTGAGAGTGTACAGTGTGAGTGTAGTGAATGTGTAAGTCAACCCTCACCAAACCAAGCCACCCAGGGTGGTCCTAAGGTCAAAGAGTCTTATAGGGAACTCATCCTTTAAACCTCCACATTTGATTTCAACCCTCTAGGTGATTAGGGGTCTACAATCAAGCTTGTGGGGTTTGCAGGGAGACTAGAAGTGGTTTAAATTTCTAAGGGATGGGTCCCAATTCTAGTCCTCTAAGATAGTCAAAGGAAAAGCCTAAGGCTAGATCCTAAGTACTAAAGAGAGAAGAGAAGACCTCATCAAAAATGAGGTCAACAAGCACATTTGGGGGTTGGTGTAGAACCACTTCGTGCACTTGGCACTGGTGACAACTTTTGACAATTTTCATACAGTCGATTATCATTGAGGGCCAGTAGTACCCTAGTCTTTTAATCTTCATTTTCATTTTCGGACCCAACTGATGAGCGCAAAAAAGTCTTGAATGTACTTATTTAACGGTTTCACGAGCCTCGGACCCGCTCAGGCATCTTAGCCACATCTGATCAAAAGACCTTCTGTATAATGCATTGTTTATTAATGTGTAAGACAGAGTTCTTTTCTTGATTTGATGTGCTAATGACTTATCATCCGGTAAGTTTCTCGTTTGCATGTAGTTCATTAATGGCCGCCGCCAATCTTCTCGTATTTTCCGTCACCGCCGTAATCGCTTCTTCTGCTTTTCTTTTTGATTTATGTATTGTATCCATGTCGAGCTGTGATAGGACCTGTCGTCCTTGAACTGACACTTCAACTGACTCATCTTGCAAGCTGGCAAATTTCTTTGCAAGGCAGGCTAACGCATCGGCGAGAGCATTTTCTTTTCTAGGAATCTTGTAGATTGTTACGTTTGGAATTTGTTCCAACAATTTCATGGCATATTGAAAGTACTGCTCGAGTCTTGGCTTTAAAACTCTGTACTGTCCGACGACCTGTTGATTGATCAATTGAGAATCTTCGTAGATGTTGATGTCCGTTATTCCCATCTGAATGGTTAATTTCAATCCGGTTATAAGGGCTTCGTATTCTGCCTCGTTGTTTGTACACGGTTCTGTTAAGTGGTAGGAGTATCTTAACATCCCCCGCTCCGGTGTTATAAAGATTAGTCCGATTCCTGCCTTACCGGGCACTATCGTTTGCAATTCTTTGTTCTTCTGTGCTGAGGACGCACCATCAAAGTACAGTTCCCAATGTCAATCATCAGGGTCTTCTAGGCTTATTATCTGCTCGTCAGGCAAATCGTCATCAAGAGGCGAATCCGCTGGCAAAGGGTGTGATGCGAGGAAGTCTGCTAGGACTTGTCCCTTTACGGCGTGAAGAGGAACGAAATTTATGTTGAATTGCAATAGTATCATCGATTACCTGGCAAGTCTGCCAGAAAGCGTCGGTCGGGTCATCAAGTATTGCAACGGATTAACCCTTGAAATAAGGTTGACCTTATGAGAAAACATGTAATGCCTGAGCTTTTGAGCTGCGAAGATCAGGGCCAAACAATGCTTCTCAATCTGGGGATACTTTACTTCCGTCAGAATTAGACGACGACTTAAGTAGTGGAGAGCGTTTTCTTTCCCTTGTCATCGACTCCGGCCAGCGAGGCTCCAAGGGAGTCGTCTAAAGCCGTGGTATAAAGTATCAACTGTCTACCTGAGACTGGGGCTGCTAAGACAGGAGGTGTCATTAAATATTGCTTAACGTCCTTGAAACCCGCTGGCATTTCTCATCCCAAACGAATTTGGCGTCCTTTTTAACTAATGCCGAGAAGGGCTGACACCTATCTGACAAGTTCGAGATAAAGCGTCGAAGATATGCCAACTTCCCTTGAAAGGATCGTAGTTGTTTCAAAGATTTGGGAGGAGGCATTTCTAAAATAGCTTTAATCTTTTCCGGATCGATTTCAATCCCACGATGTCGGACAATAAATCCTAAGAATTTCCCTGAGGTGATGCCGAAAGCGTATTTCAAGGGATTCATCTTAAGGTTGTATTGTCTTAGTCGCTCGAAAACAATTCTCAAATCATACAGGTGATCTTCCTTTAGTTTGCTTTTGATGACCACATCATCCATGTAGCACTCGACTTGGTTGTGAATGAGATCATCAAAAATCTTCGTCATCGTTCTTTGGTATGTTGCTCCTGCGTTCTTTAGACCGAATGGCATTACTGTGTAGCAATACACTCCGATCGGCGTTCTAAATGCCATGAGCTTTTTGTCTTTTGGTGCCATCTTTATCTGGTTGTATCCCAACGATCCATCCATAAATGAGAAGATTTCATGCGTCGAAGCGATTTCGATCATCAGTTTTGGGATTGGTAGTGGAAATTCATTCTTTGGACATGCTTTATTCAAATCTCTGAAATCCACGCAGATTCTGATCTGACCATTCTTCTTTCTGACTGGTACCACGTTGGCTAACCAAGTAGGGAATTGTTCTTAACGGACAAATTTAGTGTCTATTAGCTTCTTAACTTCGGCTATTACTTGTTGCTCAATTTCTTGAAGCATTCTTCTGGGGGCTTGTCTGACAGGAACAGCAGTGGGATCTACTCCTTGCCTGTGAACTGCGACTTCTGGAGCTGATCCTGGCATTTTGTCATAAGTCCAAGCAAAATAGTCCTTGAATTCCATCAGTAGCTTGATTATGTCTTCGGAGTCTTCTTTATTGAGTAAGGAGCTAACAAAGGTAGGCTTAGGCTCTTCGCTAGTACCTAAGTTAACTTCCGTTAACTCGTCTATTGTAGATTTGATTTCTTCCTCGAATTCTGGTGGAGCGTCGCCGATTTGTAGATACTCAAGATCTTCTGAAGCTTCCAAGCACTCTTTATTAGGTTTGCAAGTGACAACCAAGCAAAATCCCGTATCATCAACTGATCATACTGTGCCGAATCCGAGACCATGTTTTGAATTGGGAGGCCGACCGACATTATTCCATAATTTTTCAAAGTGTTGTGATCAACCTTTTGTCCATTGTCGAGGTAAGACACCACGTTGAATTAAATTTTGAACACAGAGAGAGTACCACTCAAAAGGTAGTTCAATTAATTCATATGAAGTAACATCTTCAAATTGTACATCTTTTTTTGTATTGGAAGCACCACGGTAAAACTTGATTGGTTTAGTACCACCACCATGCACTTCCTTGACCACCATACCCTCAATCTTATTAGAATGGATCGGGGTCAGGGTCATAGTATGTACATAATGGTTAATCTTCTCGTACATTGATTTATATTCTTCATTCTTTTCATCTTCAAGAGAAATCTTGAATTGTGGTTCCTTCTGACTTATTGCCGCTGCTTCTTTCTCAATTTCTTCTTCTTCTTCGGAACTGTTTTCCCAATACATCGATGACCAGTTTCTTCTATCCAACTGTTCCAATGTTTCTTCTAGGTCCTTATCTCCAGCCTCGACCTCGGGTGCGAGTTCTGGAGAAATCTTCATCATCTCGCTGTAAGGGAGTGGTGAGTAACTGTTGGACTAGAACTTCAGGTTCTTCATCGTCTCAAATTTCTTTTGCTTCATTTGGTATGGTATTTCTGGAAAAGATTGTTTTCTTTGGGGGCGCGTAGTAGGCCGCATCTTCATGAATTCCAATTTAGTGCACAGAGAACGGTTGCGGACCCGGTTATCATGGGCACGAGATCATCTTAATAATACGGTTCAAGTCTGTTTGTTGTAAGTCGTTTTTCCTTCGAAGCTTTCCAATTCTTCTAGTCATAGTTTGGCCATTTTTCATGCCTTGGTGATTTTGTTTGAAACTATAGTCGAGTGACGGGCGAACCTCACGAGGTAAGACGGCCTCGGACCCGTACACTAGAGCGTAAGGTGTGGGCGAGTTGGAGTTCGAAAGGATTGTTACGTAGGCCCATAAGGCTTCTAAAAACTTCTTGGCACCAATTTCTTTTGTTGTCATCCAAAATTTTCTTTAGGATTTGGACAGAGAGTTTTATTTAAAAGCTTCGACGAAGCCGTTTGCTCTTGGGTATTAGATCATTGAATAGCGCAGTTGATCCCGTGCCTTCTTACAAAATTGTTGAACTTTGTACTTCGAGCGAGGACCCGTTAAGCTGAGATAATCCTACGCGGTACTGAAATGGTAGACGACTTGATTTTTGGGCTTGTAGCACATGGTGCGCTTTTACTTCTCTAAGCGAGTACGCACGCCCACTTGGAAAAGTAATCTATAGCTGCCGGAATGAAGCGATGTCCTCTTGAAGAAGGAGGTTTTATCGGACCCACAATATACGTACCCCAACATTCAAATGGCTACGACGCGATTGTTGGATGTAGTACATTTGGAGGTTGATGTAGGCTCTCCATGCACTTGACAACGGTGACAACTCTTTGCAACTTTCATGCGGTCGGTCATCATTGAGGGCCAAAGTACCCCTAATCTCTTTATCTTCATCTTCATCTTCGGACTTTGTTGATGAGAGCCACAAAGCCACGAATGCACTTCTTTAATAATTTCACGAGCCTCGAACTCGCTCGGGCACCTTAGCCGCATCATTCAGACCCATACGTATAACGTATTGTTTATTAATGAGTAAGACATAGTTCTTTTCTTGATTTGATAATTGTGACTATCGTCAGAAACAGGTTTCATTTGCAAGTAGTACGCATGAGTGGTTATTGTAGGTCTTGCATTTTACGATGCTGCCTTGTTGATTCTTCTTCTTTTTCGACTTGTGTATCATGTCCGTATCGAGTTGCGAGAGAACCTAACGTCCGAATTGACACTTCAATTCGTTGTCCCCGGCAAACAAGCAAATTCCTTTGCAAAGGCGGGCTAATGCATACGCGAGAGCATTTTCTCTTACGGAATCTTGTAGATCATTACATTCGGGAATGCGGTCGACAACTTCATGGCATGCGAAAGTGCGCTCGAATCTCGACAGGGTATGTCTTGTTCGCTGACACTGTTGAATGATCGGCGATAATCTCCGTAGATGTTGATGTACGTATCCACATCTGAATGGTTAACTCTAACCCGGTGTCGGCATATTTTTAGGTTGTGTGTTGTATTTTTAAAAAAAAAGGGTCGCTACGAAATTGTATCGGCGAATTTTAGATTTTAAATTTAATTTAAATATATATAATTTTGAAAGTAGTATTTAATTTTAAAAATAATTTTAAATTTGAAAATTTTAAGATATGAAATCAAACCGATCTCACATCCTAAATAGTTTATATAAACGAGCACCGCATACGCAGGCTTCGTGTATCTATCCTGAAGAATAGAGCGCAGCTTTGCTTGATGATGGGGCTCGATTAAATAAACTAGAAGATTTGTGACATCCGTTTGGTACGAACCAACTTTATAAGCCGATAAATTCCCATGTTTAATATAAAGAAATTAAACGGTGTTTATATTACTGGGTTCTTAAAGTTCACTATAAGGGTAAGCCCTTATAGTTAATTACATCTTAAATGTACGAAGATACTTAAGAAAACTCTCTATAATGATCGGTGATTTGCTCTCAAGAATTTCAAAGTTTAAGGTTTTCAAAGGATTTGAGTTTTGGAAATTTTCAATAAGGAATGGATCAAATTTTGGGCAGGTTTATTTTAAAGTCGAAAAGAGAAGTAGGAGAAGGTTTGAGGATCCAGAAAGAATCTTGACAACTTCTCGAACTATCCTATTATTTGGTTTCAATTTGGGAGTTTATTTAATATTTGCAATCACGCCAATTTTAATTGATTGGGACTTATATTTGTATGACATGATCATACGAATAGCATGAAAGATGTGAGGGTTTATGTCGTATAAACAAACTACCTCGAATCACAAAATAGGTTAGGAGCTTAATTTGCATAATATGATTATAGAAAATGCCTAACGAAGAGTTGAGGATTTATGTTGCTCTAGGAAAACTACCTCGACGTCCTGTAAACTTGTTATTTAATTCTAAGAAAGTTTCTTGGAAGTAGATGCGAGTTCTTGATCATGATGGCCGTCTTTGCCAGCAGTATCGAAACTCCTTGTTGTTACGGACGTTTAGTTTTGGAAGTCATAAATCAGAGATGAGAGAGAGTGTTTTGGTTTAGAGAAAATCTTAAAATCCAAGTGTTTTTAATATTTTAATTAAAACAAATCTTAAAAATTGTTAAACGGAATCGATTAGATCCCGCGGTTAGTCATCAAACCATAGTTATTTTCATTGAATTCTTAGTCCGGATGAATTTGCTAAACTTAACTAAATAGGTTCACGCTTTCATTTGAACCGTGGAAAATACCGTTAGCAACACGTGGTTGCATCATCCGAGGTATTCCCAAGATCATTCAACGACGTTTGCAATTTAGTTACAATTGTAGATTTGTTGTTAAATTTTTGTGATTAAATTTGAGTTGTTTTTATATTTGGAATGTTGTGGCGGTGAATTTTATCTTGTAATGACTTTTAATTTAGTTTTGGTTTAAGTTTGGGACTATCCTAAAGGTTTTGGTTTTCATACCATGATTTGTGTATCATGCAAGAAAAACTAAAGTACGATGCATGTAAGTAAATTGCAACGAAGTAAATTGCAATAAAGATAGGAAAGCATGCACAGGAGGGTCTTCCCGTCATCCTAAAATTTGCACTTAAAACACATGTTAAGGCATTTAAATATTTCAGAGATACCTAGGTAAAGCTAAGGGAAGGGTTTGGTTGTCTACCAAATTCTAATCTGACTAACACAGTCATCTCATATGATACAGGTTCTTGGTTTGGTTTAAGGATGATTTTCTTCATCGAAGAATAATTAGATTAAATTGTTCTTCTAAAACATCCCGTCATGGGAAGTGTTTAGGATGAGTCCTAAACATCTTTTCAATACTTATGAGATTATTTTGAGTGAAAGTAAATTTAGTACACGGAGTGAATTAATCATTCGGGAGTTTAGTTAAACTTTGTCTCTTGCTCGGTGAACTTGGGTATTTGATTACACGATGAATGAAGTGGCATCTCATTTAATGCTCTATTTAAGAGTTATAATAATTAAAGCCTTTAAGGGCAAGTTGGTTTATCGAGAATTTTAATCCTTCTTAATTTAAAGTTTGAATAATGATTTAAAATGTTTTAATTTAATTATGAGGTTTTAATTAATAATTTTAAGTTTGGAATAGTGTTGAGTATTTTAGATTTAATTTAAATCTTTACATTTTCAGTATCTTGGTATTTCAAATTGAAGTTCATGTTTTAAATTTACTTAGATAAAAAGAGCTGTTGAAATTATTGGTATGTTTTGATTTAGCTACTTAATGATTTAATTTAAGTTTGTTGTTGAATGATTTTAATTTAATTTTAATTTGATTTTAATTTAATTTAATTTAATTTTAATTTAATTTTAATTTAACTTAAAATTTAATTTATTTTATTTTTAATTTTAATTTAATTTAATTTTAATTTAATTTAATTTAATTTAATTTTAGTTGCTGTAATTTTAATTTAATTTAATTTATTTAATTTTAGTTTTAATTGTTAATTTGGATTATCATTTTAATTTTTAATTAAGAACTAAATATTGTTAAAGTGACTTATTTTGGGATTTTTAAATTAAATAATAAATATCCTCTTAATAATATCCTTTATTTTTAATAATCAATTTAAATATATTCTTTCCAAAATTTTAAATTATTTAATTAATTAAAGTTTCATTTTGATATTTTGATGTTAATGAGTTTCTACCCTTAATTTCCCTAAGTTTTAATCATCAGAAAGTTAAAATTAAATATTTTACCCCCCATTTTGATTAAACCTAAAGTTTTAATTAAGGGTTAAAATTTTTAATTATTTATGCCCTTTTAGGCTTATTTATTTCATAACTACTAAATTGAGCTCGAATGAATTTGAAATTTTTATGTCACCTCACACACATGTCAATTAAGACATTAGAGGAAAAAAATGTGATTTTTCTAGATTTTATTTATTTATATAATTATTTTTAGTAGAAAATAGGGGTTTTGAAGAAAATTCAACAACATGACCCGAAACGGTTTACATCCTTGAAAATTATGGGATGTTTCTAATGATTAGAGGACCAATTAGACCAATTTTGGTGATTTTTTGAATTAAATTTTATTTATTATAATTATTTTGAATTTTAGAGTATTAATTAGTTTTAAAATAAAATAAAAGTTGAAAAATAGATTTTTTATTTTTCTTAAAACTCTCAAACCTCAAAGAGTTCAGAGATAGAAATTTTATAATTTTTTTGATTTTTTTGATTTATTAGAATTAATTTAGTGAAAATGTTGGAAAATACATTTTAATTCAAAAATTGTTTTAGGCTTTTAAAATTCAATATCTTATCCTAGAGACTTAGGAAAAATATTTGGTTTGTTCCTAAGTGATTAGGAGTCAAAAAATGTGACATTTTTATGAATTTAAATATTTTTGTGATTTTTATTATTTTTTAATTATTTAAAATATTAAAATATTGTGAAAACTTCGACTTTTTAGAAAATTCTAATTTTTAATTTTCCTAAGTTCCCCTGATATTAGAGAAGCTCCAAAACCATTTTTTGAATTTTGAAATGTATTTTTGGAGTTATGAATTTTAAAGTTTAATTTTGCTTATGAGGCTTAATCAACCCATTTGGTAGGGTTAATCAAGTCCAATTGATTTCAAATTTCTATGAGGTTCCTACAATCCTAAAGGTTCGATTGGAGAATTATTTTCCATGATTGTTATTTTGATGTGTGGTTAATCCTAATTAATTAGAATTCCATTTTAAGGTTTGGCTAGAAATTATAGTTTGTTTGATTGAAATAAATCATGAAATAATTTTTGAATGTTTCTCTGGTAAAAGGAAACATACTCATTTTTAAATTTTTCTAAAGTAACATGGTAATTTTTATAATTATTATAGGAAAACTGAAGCATAATATTGAAAAATAGATATCTCATCATGAAAATCTTTCTTAACTTTGGAAAAATCTAGAAAGATCAACCATTATGCATAGATAACATATAAAAATTTCAAGTTATGGTGAAGGCTCTACGTAAATGAAGAATTAAAATATTAAAAACACTATTTAATTAATTAAAAATAATATATGCATCAAATAAATATGAAATCCTCCACATTATTCTCCCTCATTTCAGTGAGCAATTGGATATTTTTTATTTTATTTTTTCGAGTTTTCTATGAAAAGTTAGGATTTTTTGAAGTTTAGGTTCAAAACTCGTGAAAAATCCATTTCTCGCTCGAATGACACGTGTCGCGTTGTTGCGGCGGCATGGTTGCCTATTCACGGATGAAGCTGCCGTCCAACTCCGCCCATTGACATCCGTTGGATACATGCGATCGGACATTTCTTTCCTCTTTAAACGATACATTATCAAAACCGTCGGCTTGAGCCTTGATATCTCCCTCGATTCACGATAAAATTGAATGAATTTTTAAATGATCGTCTAATTTAGTAGCACACATCTATACGGTGATGATATACTTAAAGCATGTGAATAATTACAGAAAATTAAAACATGCTAGGTTGGAAGGAGAGAAAAAATTTGATACCTTTGTGCAAGAGGTGAGGCCTCGGTGGAAATGGTTGGATTGAGCTTAGGAGTGCTTGGAAGCTTTAGGAACAATTTGTGATTTCCCCGGGTAATCTTTATCTCTTATCTTGGCCATGGAGGTAGGGTTTAAATAAGGAAGGTTATGGTGGAGCTTTGGGTGGCCATGGGGGTTGATTAGTGGGTTCGAAATATGTGTTTAGGTAGAGAGGAGGTTAGAGTTTGATTTGGTGCAATCAATTTGGGATTGCCATGTGTAGAAATCAGTATTTAAATGGCATGGGTGTAAGGAGCATTTTTGGTCAATTTGGGTCAATTCATGGTTTTGGCTTGGTTCACTCACCAAGAGCTTGATTTAGGCTGATGTGAGATCATTTGGTTAGCCTCACATGTGTGAGTACAGTCCCCATCCAAGATAAGGTGGCTAATTTTGGTTAAAGTGTATCATTGATGGGGTTAAAAAAGGTTTAGTGAAGGCTTAGGAAAGGCTCCCTCTTCTTGCCATAAGTGGCATGGCGAGGTGGAAAGGGCTCCCCATGGCTTGCATATGGCTTATACATGGCTCCATGGCTTCGTTTAGCTTGCTCATGGCTTGGGGAAAGGTTAGCTCACTTGCATGGAAAAGGGTTATTTGGAATTTTGAAAACTTTGGATTCCTTTGATGGGATTTGTCATGATGCTACAAATGAGTTTGATTTCATGATGGTTTAAGACTTTGGTCAAATAGGATTATCGAAAGGAATGATGAAGAAAAGGTTTCATGTGGGCTTGGGGATGGATTTTAGGCTTTTTGAATTTGATGGAAAGTGGGCTTTTAAAGGCTTTATGAAAGTGGGCTTTAAGTTTGAAAACAAATTGGTGGATGGAGATTTTGTGAAAGATTAGGCTAAAAAAATGTTGGGTTTAGTTTAGGAGTGTGGAATTAGTGATTTGGAGAAGGTTTGGTGTCATTTGGAATTGAAATAGGTTTAATTTGGGCCTTTTTGGTTATGGAGCGAGGTGGGTCAAATTGGGCTTATTTTGGATATCTTGGGTTAATGTTGGTTTATGGTTGGATTTGATGTAAAATTAATGTTGAGAAATGTTTTAGGGAGTGTTATAAGAGTTTTTCGGCTTTGGTTTGGCTTTGATTTTTGGATTTGGGCCTATTTAAGTTAGGTTTGGGTTTAGGCGATTTAGGGAATTTAGGCTTCAAATTGAGTGGATCCAAACGTCAATCAAAATTGGGCTTGGATTTGGTCTAAATTGACATTGGTAATATTGAAGTGAAGTTTAGAATTGAATTGGACCCAAATTGAGGTCAATTGGGTTGGTTTAGTGGGACATTGGGTCTACTTGGGTTAAGAATGGGTCAAATTGGGGGTTTTGGTAAAAGTGGGTTAAATTGACAAAATTGGCCCATGGTGTAGTTGAACAAAATTAAATTGGGAATATTTGGGATTTTGGAATTTTTTGGGAATTTCGGGAATTTATGGAATTTTTTGGCTAAGGAGGGCATTTTGGGTATTTGGAGGGTATTGGGGGGTAGTTTTGGAAATTTTGGTATATTTGGCTATGGATGATCAATTTGAGTGGGGGGAAATATTTAGGATTGATTTTGAGAATTTTGAGTAATTTAGGTGATTTTGCAAATTTTGGGTAGTTTTGAGGGCGTTTGGTAGGTTTAGTGGGTGTAAGACCTGGGGTCAAAATTGAAACTTAAGAAAATGAAGATTGATCAAATTTGGTATAATGGAATCACTTTGGATTTGAGGCATGAAGCCATATCAAGCCCATAAGAGCCATGAGAGGACTCATTTGAGGCATTCATTACGTTGTTCTAATACTCTTAGCGAGGGCTTAGGGGTTAAGGACCATCCATATGAATTACTCACATGAGTCAAGAAGTCCAAGTTGGGTGAGTGTGTGGTTTAGGACTTGGAATGTGTGTGATAGTGTAGTGAATGTGCAAGTTAACCCTCACCGGACCAGGTCATCCAGGGGTATTCCCTGGGCCCGAAAAGTCACATAGGGGAACTCATCCTTTAAACCTCCACATTTGATCTTAACCCTCCAAGTGAATTAGGGGTTTACAATGAGCATGTGGGATTTCTGAGGAGTTAATAGGTGTTTAAATTTCTAAATGGTGGGTGCCATCTCTCTAATCCTCTAGGATAATCGAAGAGCTAAGGCTAGATCTAAGTGTTAAGGAGAGAAAGACCTCACAAAAAATGAGGTCAAACACCGTATGAGAGCTTGTGTTCAGCTTAATTGTTTGTACATGGTTGTATTAAATGGTAGGAATAACTTAACATTCCCCTTTCCGGTGTTATAAATATTAGTACGGTCTGCCTTATCGAGGCATTATCATTGCGATTCTTTGTCTTTATGTCTTTGAAGAAGCTCCATCAAAGTATAACTCCCAACTTAACGATCGTCGGGGTCTTCTAGGCTCATTATCACTCGTCGACGATCATCGTTGAGCGGTGCGGTAAAGGGTGTCTTGCGAGAGTACGCAGGACTTGTCCTTTCGCTCTGTAATGGCAAAAGTTATATCGAACTGCAATAGTATCATCGACAACTTTGGCTCGTCTACTGGAAAAGCGTCCCCGTTGGTCATCGAATGTGCAACGGATTAAAATTTGAAATAAGGAGTGACCTTATGAGAAAGCATGTAGTGCACGAGCTTTTGAGCGAAGATCGAGACAAACAATGCTTCTCAATAGGAGAATGCTTTACTTCCATCGATTAACGACAACTTAAGTAGTAGAGAGCGTTTTTCTTTTCCCTCATTGTTGACACAGGCTAGCGGGGCTCCGAGAGAAGTTATGCAAAAGCGCGGTATAGAAGTATTAACGATCGGCAAGGAGCGGGAGCTGCTAAAAAAGGAGGTGTCATTAAATGCGCAATGTCCTTGAAGGCCCGCTGACATTTCTCTTCCCAAATGAATTTGGTGTCCTTTTTAAGTATGCCGAGAAGAATGACACCACCGACAAATTCGAGATAAGCGTCGAATATATGCCAATTTTCATGAAAGGATCGTAGTTGTTTTTCAAAGGGATTTTGGGAGGTGTCATTTCTAAGATAGCTTTAATCTTCTCGGATCGATTTCAATTCCATGATGTCGGACGACAAATCCTAAAATTTCCCGGAGGTGACGCTGAAGGCACATTTCGAGGATTCATCTTAAGGTTAAATTGTCTTGATGTCGAAAAAAATTCTCAAATCATCTAGTGATCTTCTTTGAGTTCGCTTTTGATGACCATCATCCATGTAGCACTTTTCTCGACTTGGTTGTGAATGAGATCCATAAGAATTCACCGTGTGCTCTTTTGTATGTTGCTCTGCATTCTTAGGTCCGAAAAGCATCCTTTGTGTGGCGGTATACCAGATTAGTGTTACGAAATTTGTGTGAGCTTTTCGTCTTCTAGTGCCATCTTTATACGGTTGTGCTCATGTTGATCCATGTAGAAGAGGGCCTGTGTGTCGAAGCGATGTCGATCATCGGTTACGGAATTGGTAGAGGGAAATTCATCCTTTGGACATGCCTTGTTCGGATCTACGAAATTTATGGAATTCGTCATCCCATTCTTCTTTCGACCGGTACTACATTGGTAACCAAGTCGGATATTGATGCCTTCACGGACAAATTTAGTGTCCTATTATAACTTCTTAACTTCAGCTATAACTTGTTGTTCAATCTCTAGAAGAATTCTTCGGGAGCTTGCACGGCCGCGAGTGGGATCCACTCTTTGGTTGTGAAGCTGCGACTTTTGGAGCTAATCCAGGTAATTTCATCGTAACTCCAAGAAAAATAGTCTTTAAAAATTCCCTTCAGTGAATCTGATCATGTTTTCGAAGTCTTCTTTATTGAGTAAGGAGCTAACAAAGGTCGGCTTAGGCTCTTATTTAGTACTAAGTTAACTTTCATTTGCTAAATCTATTGTAGATTTAATTTCTTCTTGAGTCGGCGGTCGGCGGCATTATTCCATATTTTGATTTGGGAATCTTCAAGATCATCTAAGGTTTCTAATAGAGACTTCATTAGGCTCGCAAGTGACAACGAAGCAAAATCCCATATTATTCATCAGCCGATCCCCTCTTTGTGTGAATCCGAGTCCATGTTTTGAATTGGGCGGTCGGCGACATTATTACATATTTTTCAAGAAGTTTGTGATTGACGCACTTTGTCCATCGTCGAGTGGGGCTTTCCCACGTCGAATTAAATTTTGAACACGGGAGAATACCACTCAAAAGGTAGTTCCATTAATTTGGAAGAAGTAACATCTTGAAATTGTAATCATTTAGGTTTTGAAAGAAGAAGCACTACGGTAGAATTTGAGTCGGTTTAGCACATATACATGTACCTTCTTAACCATATACCTCGACCTTATTAGGATTGATCGGGGTCGGGGTCATATTATGCACATAATGGTTAATCTTCTCGTACATTGATTCGTATTCTTCATTCTTTTCATCTTCGAGAGAGATTTTGAACTTGTGTTTCTTTTGATTTATTGTTCTTCTTTCTTAATTTCTTCTTCTTGACCTATTCTCTGATCAACTTTGATGTTGGTTTCTTACGTCGCCCACATTCCCAACATTTCTTCCACTGACCTTGTCCCCCGGCCTCGACCTCGGGTGCGAGTTACGGGAGAAACCTTCACCATCTTGTCGTAAGGGAGTGGTGAGTAAGCGGTAGGCCCCAGGAATTTCGGGCTCTTCTTCGTCTCGAACTTCTTTTGCTTCATTTGGTACGGTATTTGCGGAGAAGATTGTTTGCTTCGGAGGTGCATAGTAAGTTTGCATCTTCATGAATTCCAATCTCGTGTACGAAAAATGGTTGAAAATCACCTTTGATACAATGTTCTCCTCCTTCATAATACTTTATGCAACGGGTACGAACGGCAGTACCATACGGTTCTCATGGATCCACGGGCCGAACCGGTAGAGTGTTTAATAATGTCTCGAGAATCAATTATATGGAATTTTGTGGTTGTCTTTGCTAAGTCACTGGTCTTCATTAATAGTGTAATCGATCCTAGAGCTCTTTCTCTTTTTGATTGAAGCCTCTTAGTAACATTTTATACGCCGAGTTCGCGAGCATCAATTTCCAAATACGCTAGCGTCAAAGATTCATTATGTTGATTGATGCTCTGGATCCTTCAACACTCTAGAAGCGTAAACTTTCCAATAGTGACTACCAAGAAATGTACAACGGTCGGTTGTGATTAGCTTTTCCTTGTAGTAGATCATTGTTCGTGAAGGAACACATCAACATTCTTTTAATGAACGAAAACCTCGTGAAAGATGCCGGCCATTTGAGCTAAGAAAATTTCTGGATCAAGTAAAGCCTTGATCGAGTTTCTCTCATCTCCTTTGATAGGATTAGAGCGTCGTAGATGCTCGGTTTAGCACAGCTTCCTAAGATGGGCTAGCACATTATAATCCATATGACCCTTGTTCTCGGTTTCTTCCCGAACGGAAAATTCTTTTCTTGGGGTTGGCTCCTCACAGGCAACCACACCTTTCCTTTATCCTTAGGACCCATTCTCAAGGGTAGAGAACTTTTTCACTCCTTAGATTGACTTCGTTATCTCTTCTATATCTGGTCTTTGAATCTGCTTGGGTGTCTCCTCTTGAATGCGAACGGCGGGTTTTAAGGTCACTTAGGACTACGATGACTCTAATTTTGTCGTGATTGAACTCCTCGAAATTCACAAAATACTAGACTCGTTGCTTAGACTTTCGTATCCATCCTTGTAGACGTCTTCTCCTTCGTCGTGGTCATCTCGAGGTCCGATTATGATTTGAGAATAATTTATTGTATTGAATCGGGAATCCGGATTAGGTTGGTTGTCGTTAGTTACGTAATCGTTAGAAGCTTGTCGAAACGTAGCCAACACTAAAACTCTTCTCATTATAAGATCCAGCCGGGGTGAGCAAATAATCATACGGAGTGCCGGTCCGGTTCTCCCACAGAATCGAAAGTAACCATCCTAGGATAACTGACCCACTACCCTACACCCTTCGGAGCCTGGAGTTTTCTTTTTCTCCCACGATCTTCTCCTCATGCAGGGCGATTCTTGATATGGCAATGTGCCAAACTCGGCAAGGTTTTAAACTTTGAGTTGAAGTGCGCACCGAAGCATTTTGGATATGATCCGTTCTTTGAAGACTTTGTCCGAACGGTACTCCATCATCGTTGAGCTGGTGGTGTAAGGAGTCCCCATCGGAACAATAGGATCCGTTGAAATAACATTAACGGAACCTCCTTTTGGGGTTCTTAAATGTATTCCTTCGGGATAGTTATGTTACCCAAGAGTTGTCGTCATTAGCTATGATAATGCCGAAATCCTCTATCTTTTGCTCGAGCATCTAGTGGTAAGGGCGATAGTTTGGATGATCTCTCTTATTGACTTCTTCCGGCCTCTTGGGCTACGGTAGGCGAAAATCGGGTGTCTTCATTAGGTTGCGAACATCTTCTCTCTTGCTTGATTTTGAATGGATAATCCACATTTAGAAGTTCTTTCGGGGTACGTGATGGACGAGGTGGTTGCTTATAATCTTAGAGGCGGTAAGCAGGTGAGGTGATGCCATTCAGACCACATTGAGGTTATTTGATAAACCGGGTGTGGTGGTTGATAACTAGGCTGTAGCCACTCTGTTGTATCTTGCCCTTGTTGTTTGCCTTTATCTACTGCCGCAAGCGATTCCATTTCTTTTTAAATGCTTTCACGAGGCTTCGCTGCTTATCGGTCTTGTCCACGAAACTTAGCTGTTTTGCTTCCTCTGCAAGCTCCGGCCTTGCTAAGCAACTTCTCGAAAATCTTAGTGTGAATCCTTTGAGGAAGAGTACTATCGAGATTACATGGATACTCTTGACGGATACGGTAACGTATTTGTTCCGAAGTTGTGGTTCACATTTCATGCTTAAGTTTATACATCGAAGTATGTACTCCACTAGAGTTTCGTTTGGTTTTCGTTGCTCTGCTAAATGCCGATAGTGATGTGGTGTCGAGCCTGACAAACCGCTTAACGAAGAGGTTTTCTAATTCGAAGGTCTTAAGCCCAAGCCATTTCGTCGTGCATACCGATCGAGGGAAATCACGACAAGGCGATGATGTGGGCGAGCGGAAGAGTAAAGCATCACTTCACGGCATTGCAGCAACTAGAACGAAAATGTGCGACATGCGCGAGGGTTCCATTCCATCAAAAGTCTTGAACGGTGGTATGAAGCCTTTTGAGTGCATTGGACATATTCTTGAAGATAAGATGCACTGTACGATAGTTGTTCAGCTCTTCCGTAGTGAAGGCTTCTCGTACCTCTTTGTTCTACCATGTTTTGATATCCTTTTCAGGAATCTGCTTTGTTATAATCTTTCTTGGTACATTCGTCTCGGATTGCGGATGTGATCTCCTTTCCTCTTGTCCACGATGTGAATAATTTACGGGGTGTTTCTTTATGAGGTTGTAGGCGACTCCCCGAGTAGCTAATGCGGCAGCCATCTCTTCCATCCTTTTTGCTATCTGAGAAATTGTATCATCCTTTTCTTGAAGTTGTGCTCTCATCACTTCCGGTTCCTCCTTTACGGCGACGGACGCCTTGTGAAGCTCGCCGATGCTTTCCCGGGTCTCGGCTCATTAATCTCGACGTACTCTTCATCTATAAATTCGATGAATGTTGCTTTGGATTCCAATTTTCTCCTCTTTCCTTTGCCAACCGTCGGATAGTTCTTGGTTTTCTATAGCATCTCAAGTGGTCTCTTCCAAACGGTTTCGCGGTTATCATGTGATGACTGTTTAACTTCTTTCTCGGGGAGTTTCATAATAGGTAGCACTTCCTTCGGATTCGGCTTTCGTGAGATTCTTCTTTCCGAATATTGTGCTTGTATCGGTTCGATAATAATAGGTCACCATACCATCCTTCTCGCGGTAGAGGCCTGGGACGGATGGTGTCGAATTTGTGTGTCGGTGAGTGGTCCTCCCTAATATGAATTGTCTAGATAAGACAACAAACGAACTAGCTCGCACTTGCTTCTTGGCCTCTCCGGGCGGTGACGGGGTTCACTAGCATTCGGCGGGATTTGGCTTGGAACTCCTCCCATTCTTCTTAAGATTTCGATACGGGGCATCCTTCCTTCTTAGCTAGTTTCTACACCTACGGCTCGCGATCGAGTAAAGCGGCGTAGTCTTAGCCCTCTTCCTCTTATAGTCACTATAGTATGCGAGGTCGGGAGTAATGCCGGCGGCGATCTCTGGACATCTTCCTCATCCGATGCGACGAGAGAGAGGGTGAAACCTACTTTCTTCCAACAATGATGAATACTTAGGTATTTCTTCCTCCTCGGGAATCTCTTCCAAAAAAGCAGCTTCAAGCGGGCTTGGCCTTCTCGATCACGGCAATCTTTCTACTCTATTTCTTCTACGAGTTCGAGTCGGGGGTGCAACTCTTAGGCCTGGACCCTATCTTAAAGGCGGGATTTATTGTAAAATTTGTACCCTGCGCGGTGGCCGGGGATCATCACGGACTTGGATTTCCTTCCCCTTCGGTTGGCGGTCGGGGTAGGTGCGGGGAGATGACTAGACGGTGGGGGTAGAGACAACGTTCTCCTACGAAAAGTGGTACTTGTTTCCCGTGGGACCTTTTGCGGGGAGGAAATGTGAGTCGATTTCGGGTTAAGCTTCAGATTACGGCCTCCTCGGTTTACGAAACTTTATCCATTAGTGTGAAGAGGAGTGACGTCGGTGAACTTATTATCTATATTTTGAATCCTTGTCCAAAACGGATGATTCCATTGCCGGACAGTTCATCCTTATAGACGGCGAAGTCCATTACTTCGGTGAAGGAGAAAATTAACTTTGGTGCGATCATTTCCTACGAGGTAGATTTTGGAACGTGAGTCCCGAATTATGCTTCCTTTTGTCGCAAAACTTGAGCGGAAAAGAAGAGTCCGAACACTTTTTAGTTTATCTTAATGTATTTGCGATTTAAAAGAGTTTGCTTATTAAAAGGTTGTTTATTAGATGATTTGTTTGTTAGGAACAAAATGATTAAAGGAGGAGGTTAAAGGAAAGACAAGGATTCGATTCGGGGTGGAGAGAAGAGAATCTCGTAAGACCTCTCAACACGAGGACAGCTCCCTAGCTAACACCTATTGAGGGTCCACCCCACCTCAACGCGAGAGGTAGAAGGATTTGAGAACCTCTCTGTTAGGGGTGTCTAAACGGTGGCTCCAAAATCCAAAAAGGAGTTGACTATACCCGTTCAAGACGAAATGAACGTGGTATGCCAACGAGAAAGAATGGTAGTTTGGTCCACAAAGGGGCATGAACTCACTACGGTTGTAAATGGCTCCCTTTGTTCAAAATGGAGAGAAGAACTAGTCCACCGACGAATTAGCGAGAAATTTTGGCATATTTTTCGGTTATGTGTTTTGTATTTTAAGAAATTCGCTTACGAAGTTTTTCGGCGAATTTCAAATTTATTTAAATTTATATATAATTTGGAAAGTAGCATTTAATTTTGAAAATAATTTTAATTTTAAAATTTTAAGATAATCGAAACCGATCTCGAATCCCGAATAGTTTATATAAACGAACACTTAGTATCCTGACTTCGTATCTATCCCCGAAAGAATAGACATATTGCTTGATGTTGTGGCTTGATTAAATAAAAGCTAGGAGATTTGTGACATCCGTTTGGTCTGTGAATCAATATTATAAGCCGACAAGTTCCACCATGGCAATATTGAGGAATTAAACGGGGTTTATATTACACAAGGTTCTTAAAGTTCTTTATGAAATGACTCTATAGTTAATTACATCTTAAATGACGGAATCACTTAAAAAGAAAACTATCGATAATGATAAGTGGTTTTGCTCTCAAGAATTTCAAAGTTTGAGGTTCAAAGTTGAATTTTGGAGATTTCAATAGGAAATGGATCGAATTTGGAGCAAATTATTTTCGGAGTCCCGAAGGAAGAGAAGTAGGAGAAGTTGAGGATCGAAGAATCTTGGCAACTTCCCAAACTATCCCATTGTTTGGCTTCAATTTAGGGTATGTTTAATGTTTAAATCCTACCAATTTTAATTAACTAGGACTTATATTTGTATCATAAAATCATACAAATAGCTTGGAAGATGTGAGGATTCGTGTCGTACCAAACAACTACCCCGGAGTCTAAGACCGGTTAGGGCTTAATTTGCATAACATGATTATGCAAATGCATAACGAAGTGAGGATTTATGTTGCACTAGAGCGGTACCTCTTGAAATCCCATGGCTTGGTTATTTAAAGCTAGGAAAGTTTTCTTGATGTAGATTGCATTTTGGTGACGACGATGGCCGTGCGCATATGCTCCAGAAGCTCTTTGTTTTCTGGAAGTTAGTTTTAAAAAGTAAAAATCGGGGAGATGAGAATTGTTTTGGTTTAGAGAAATCTTAAAGTCCAAATGTTTTAATGTTTTAATTGGAAACAAGTCTTAAAGTTAGTTAAACGAGAATCGATTAAGATGCGGTTCGAGTCATCCGTATAGTTATTTTCATCGGATTCACTTGATCTAGATGAATTTGCTAAACTCCAATTGAATGAGTTTCACACTTTCATTTAGACCGTGGGGAAATGGGTTAGCGACACGCGGGTTACATCACGTAGAGGTATTCCACGATCATCCAACGAGACATTTTAATTTAGTTGCAATTGGCATTAGTTACGGTATTCTGTTTCGATTAAATTTTAAGTTATTTTATATTTTGAATGTTGTGGCGGTGAATTTTATCTTGTTATGACTTTTAATTTTGTTTTGGGTTTCATTTTGTGGCTATCCTAAAGGTTTCGGTTTCATGCGGGGTGACACATTCTTATGCAGCATGCGAAAAGTAAAGTGTAGTATAGGTAAGTAAACAAATTGCAATAAAATAAAGCGTACCTGGAGGGTCTTCTCGTCATCTCCAAGCTACACTTAAAACACATGTTTAGAGCATTTATATATTTGCAACAAGTACCTAAGTAAAGCTAAGGAAATATTGCGGTTGTGTTTACCAAAATCTAATCTTGTGCTAGTCGATCACATGTGACGTCTGGTTCTTGTGTTTTGTTAAGGATGATTTTCTTCATCAAAGAACAATTAAATTTAGTTGTTCTTCTAAAACATCTCCGTGTATTGAGAAAGTGCTTAGAACGAGTCCTAAACATATTTTTAATACTTCGAGATTATTTGGAGTCAAATGAATTTTATTATGCGGGTAGATTAACCATCTCGAAAGTTTAATTGAGTTTTTATCTCTTGCTTTCCGGTGAACTTGGACATTTGATCGTCAGATGAGTAAAGTGACATTTCATTTAATGCTTCATTTAAAGGTTATGAAAATGAAAGCCTTTAGAGAAATGAAATCGGTTTGTGAAGAATTTAACGCTTTGATTAAAGTTGAATTGATGTTTTTGGATAATTTAATTTAGTTTTGAAATTGAGAGTTGATTTTTCTCTTAAGTGTTTTAAATTGTTTGATTTGGAAAAAGAGGTGTTTAGATTATTCAATTTAATTAAACTTTTAATGATTTAAATTTAATTTGAAGCAATTGTAACACTTTAGGTCGATTTAATTGGTTGATTTTTTTATGTTTTAATTGAATTGTCTTAAGGTTGATTTTCTTTAATGTTTAATTTGTTTTAGTTGTTTTTCAGTGATTTCAAATTAATTTTAATGTTTTAAATTTATTTCAATTTGATTATCAAATCACTTAATGTTTTAAGCTTCTAATTTAATTAAGGTTTATTTTCCTTTTAATTATTTAATTATTAATTTTAATTATCATTTTTTGAGTTTGATTAAGAGTTGAATATTATTAAAGTGATTCATTTAGGGATTTTAAATTAAAGAATTGATATCTTCCTAAGTCCATCCTAATCTTTAATAATCAAATTTCAATTTATTCTTCCAAAATTCAAATTGTTTAATTAATTAAAATTTAATTTAAATATTTTTCAAGATGATTAATGGGTTTCTACCCTTAATTCCCTAGGTTTCAATCATCAATAAAAATTTTAAAATCAGATATTTTTATCCCTCCCCTTGATTAAACCTAAATATTAATTAGGGTTAAAAATTCTTTAATTACCTTTATGTCCTTTTAAGCATGTTCATTTCATAACTCATCAAATTAAGCTCAAATGAACTTAAAATTTTTATGTCACTTCACTCACATGTCAATTAAGACATTTAGGAAAATACATGATTTTTCTAAATTTAATTTAATTTATATATTTATTTTTATGAAAAATATGGTTTTAATTAAAAATTTTAACAACATGACTAAGGTAAGGTTTCTATCCTTAGGAAAATTATGGGATATTCCTATTGACGAGAGGACCATTTGGACCAATTTTGGTGATTGTTTTAATTATATTTTATTTATTATAATTATTTTAAATTTTGGAGCATTAATTAATTATAAAGTAAAATTAAAGTTGAAAAATGGATTTTATATTTTTCATAAATCTCTAACCTCAAGGAGTTCAGAGAAGCAAATTTTATATTTTTCTGATTTTCTTTGATTTATTAGGAATTAATTTAGTGAAAATGTAAGGAAATTCATTTTTAATATTAAAAATTATTTTAAACCTTTAAAATTCAATATCTCAACCTATAGACTTGAGAAAAATATTTGGTTTGTTTCTAAGTGATTAGGAGCCAAATATGATATTTTTATGATTTTTAATGTTTTTATGATTTTTATTATTTTTTAATTATTAAAATATTAAAAATATGGTGAAAAATGAAGATTTTAGAAAATTCCAATTTTAATTTTCTTAGACTCTCTAATATCAGAGAAGTCCCAAAACCAATTTGGTGAATTTTGAAATGTATTTTGGGAGTTGCAAATTTTAAAGTTTAATTTTGGTTATGTGACTTAATTAATCCATTTAGTGGGTTAAATCATTTCCGATTGATTTGAGAATTTTATGTGAGGCCCCATTGACCCCTAAAGATTAGTGGAGAATTGTTTTCAAGTGGTTTTGATGTGTGATTAATCTAATTAATTAAAATTCGATTTTGAATGTTAGGAGGTGATTAGGGTTATTAACGAGCTCAACCAGAACGAAATTTTCCTAAGGTCCTTTGGTCATAAGATACCTCCTAATTTTTAAAAAAATTTCAAAGCAACATGCTAATTATTGGAATTAAAATACCAAAGCTTGAGACACTTATACTTGAAAAATCAATAACATGCCATAGAGATGGCCTGCGACCTTGAAAAATTTAGGGAATGTTCCCCGAAACTGAGCTACGAATGCTATATGGTCTCATGCCATGGTGAATTGTGTGTGTGAGTGGAGAAATTAAAATACTAAAATTAGTAAATAATTAATTAAAAATAAAATACTCATCAAATTAACTTAGTTCTTTTTGCACATTGTTCTCCTACGTTCACTGAGTAAGTGGGTATTTTTAATTTATTTTTGTGATTTTTCTGAAGATATGGATTTTTTAAAGTTCTGGTATTTAAATAAATAGAAAAAATCTTATTTATTTAATTAACCCGGTCGGTATTTGCGTTAACCTCGGCGGCTCCGAAGGCCCACGCGGCGCGCTCCCATTCATGCCGCCATCTTACTGTGATGCCACACGGCCGCGGTCTCATTACCGTCTTGTTTGTCCGACGCAATGCGGACCGTCCATCCGTCTGACGCGATCCAACGGCCCTGCGGTCATCGTCTCGGACGGGTGTGTCCGAGCCGTTCACACTAAAACCTTAAGATCTCGAGCTATAGTTAACCAAATCGCAAGCGGTTTTCTCCTACATGTTAGGGACAGCCTGAGCTACACATCCATTACAGCTAACATGCATCGAATCAACTCGGAATTAAATGATGGATCGCTAGAAGCTCGGGGCTGAGAACTCTACATACCTTGGTTCGGGGTGAGAAGCCGATTGAATGTGCTCGGCCGTTCGTTGGAGCTGGAGGAGCCTAGGGATGAAGCCTCGAGCCTGTGAATTGTCTAGACCAGACTTCTCGGCCGATTTGGCTTCAGCCGATAGAAGAGATGGCTGGCACAAGGAGAGGGGCCTTTTCTTTGGGAACTTCTTCTCTTTGAGTCGATGAAGGTGTAGGGTCAATCAGTTTGAGGATTGGCTCAACGCTAGTGAAGTGTCCTATTTTTTGGGTGGATTTCGAGGGCGAAATTGAGCTCGGCCGAGGGAGAATTAGAGTGGATTTCAGTGGGGATCAAGTGCTTTATGCTAAGAGAAAGAGTGTGGAGTGATTTTGGCGAGTTTTTGGTAAGGTTTTGTTGGTGGCGGCCACCCTCTTTTGGCGGAGAGGTGGTGGTGTTTAAATAGAGGTGGCCGGAGGGCTCCCCGGGGGGGTTTGAAGGCTAGGATCGGTACTCGAGGGAGGAAGAACAGCCATGGTGTCCATTGGCCATGGGACGGCTCGGCTAGTGGGTTTGAATTTTTGAAGCCAATTAAGGCTCTTGGCTTTGGTAGGCTACGGTTGTGGTGGGTGGCCGGCCGGGCATGGGTCACATCGCTCGGTGGAGTCGGGGCTGGAAGTTGGTGCAATCAATTAGGTTTTGACATGTGTAAAGGGTTTGATTTAAATGGCATGGGGGAAGCTCATTTTGGGCTTGGTTTGTTGACTCATGGAAATGGGTTGGGTGCACCCTCCCGTGACACAGTTATGGGCTTAGGGAATCATTTGGGTCAATTTCGGAATTGGAGTGGTAAAGTCTCCATCCAAGGTGAGGTGGCTAAGCTTGGTTAGAGTGTAACATGGATGAGGTTAAAAATCTTGTGGAGTTTAAGAAAGAGCCCCCTCTTCTTGCCATTAATGGCTTGGTGAGGTGTCAGCTCTCATGGCTTCATATGGCTTGTGAATGGCTTCATATGGCTTGCCCATGGTTTGGGAAAAGGTTGGCTTATTTACATGGAAATGTATTTTGGGATTTTTGATGAGTTTAGGAGAAATTGGCATGAGGCTTGATTTGGAATGATTTGATTATTGATTTAGAACTTATGGATAATTTCAATTAAAGGTATGATGAGAAGAAATTGTTATGTGGGCTTTAAGAGCCCGATTTTGGGCTTTTGAAATCATTTTGGATGGGCTTTTAAAATGGTTTAAGGAAGTGGGCTTTTAGGTTTAGTAGAATTGATAGATGAAAATTGGTGAGGGGTTGTGTCAAATAAATGTTGGGATTGGTTTAGGAATGTCTCATGAGAATTTTAGAGATTTGATGCCATTTGGGTGGAAATAGGTTCAATTTTGGCTTTTTAGTAATGGGGTCAAAATGGGCCAAATTGGGCTAACTTGGGCTAAGGTTGGTTTAATGTTGGGTTTTATGTAAAATTAATGTTGAAAAATGTTTATGGGAGTATAAAAAGAGGTTTGATTTTGGTTGGGCTTTGATTTTGGGATTTGGGCTCGTTGGGTTCATGATGGATTTAGGCCAAATTGGGGATTTTGGTTTAGGTTAGGTTTGGGTGGAGTTTGGTTTCAAATTTCAGAGGCCAAATCATGTTAGTGTTTTGTTTGTGGGGATGTTAGGAAGGTTTAGGAAAAGATTTAGGGTTAATTGGAGTTGAGTTAGGTTGTGGTTTTGGGCTAAGTTTAGGTCATGGGCCAAAATTGGGTTTTAAGCTTCAAATTGAAGTTGGATCCATGTTGATGAAATTGGGTTTGGGTTTGGTCTAAATTGGTATTGGGGATATTAAATTGAAGTTTTGAATTGAATTAGACCAAAATTGAGTCAGTGGGTTGGTTTGGTGGGACATTTGGTCCATTTAGGTTAAAAATATGTCAAATTGGGGGTTTTGGTAAAAGTTTCCTAAATTGACAAGAGTAGCTTATGGTGTAGTTGGACAAAATAAAATTGAGAATATTTGGGATTTTCTAGAATTTTTTTAGGAATTTTCTGAATTTTGGGATTTTCTGAATTTTTGGAATTTTGGGCTAAAAGGGTATTTTGGGTATTTGGAGGGTATTGTAGAGTATTTTTTGGAAAATTTGGTCTATTTGACCGGGGATGATCAGGCCCAGGTAGAAGTGTTTAGGATCCATTTTTAGAATTTTGGGTAATTTAGGCGATTTTGCGAATTTTGGGTAATTTCGGGCATTTTGGTGGGTTTGGTAGGTTTAGGACCCGGGGGTCAAAAATTGAAATTTTGGTAAAATGAAGATTGATTAAGTATGAGTGAAAGTAAACCATTTGGTTATTGAAGCCATGTTAAGCTCGCGAAATCGTGAGAGGACTCATCTTAGGCACTCGATATGTTGTTCCCTAACCCATAACTAGAGGCTTAGGGGTTGATGACCATCCATATGAATTACCTACGTGAGTCGGGAAGTCAGAATTGAGTAAAAGTGGTTTTAAGATTTGAAAAGAGTATGAGAGTGTGGTGTGTACGGCTAAGTACGGACAGGGCCACCCGATAATCCTGAACCAAAGAGTCCTATAGGAAAATCATCCTTTAAACCTCCATTTGATCTTAACCCTCAAGTGGCTTAGGGGTTTACAATCAAACTTGTGGGGTTTGAAGGCAATAAGTGTTTGAATTTCTAAGTGATGGGTCCCATTTCGAGTCCTCTAAGATAGTCGAGGAAAGCCTAAGGCTAGATCCTAAGTACTAAGGAGAAAGAGGAGAAAAGGCCTCATAAAAAATGAGGTCAACAACCCATAGTCATTTGGAAAATCAAGACTAGGTATAAGACATCGATGAGTGGGCGAGAGCCCGGAGTGTGTACTTCCTATCCTTGGGTAAGAGCTACTAACTCGACAACCTCTGAGAGGGCAGCCATAACCTCGATGCAAATCACTAACTATTGAGCTTTATAAATTTTTTTCAAAATTCTTTAATTTTCATTTAAAAGTTTTCATGCGATGTTTGTTTGGCAAGCAAAAGAAATTTTATTTTTATTTTGGAAAGTAGTATAGTCCACGAGGTTAGTCACTCTATTGACTTGAACTACTAATAACCTAAGAGTGTCGGGGGCAATAATCCCACAAAGAGTTTGCAAATAGTATCGTTGGTCCTTTCCTCTTTCTTATTGAAGGTTCTTGAGGTTGGAGATACTATTCTAAAATTCCTACATCGTATCATATTCTCGCTTTAGCGCACATTAACCATATCGTCATTGCCCTAGCCACCTGAACCCATGACTTATAATAGTCGATGATTCATGTGGCAAAAGCAAATATCTGATTGCTCGCAAGGATTAAATACCTTAGAAGGCTCGAATCCTTGAGCTTTAGGTTGTAAATGTAGGATACATATTTTTGGGCAATTCTGTTAATTTAGGTGAATTAATGGGTTCCAAAGCATAACTTGGTAGGCCCCTAAAAAGATTTTAAAGATGATTTTCTTCATTAAAATATTATACTTACAATTTTCCTTCAAAACATCCAAAAGATCATAAAAGTGCTCGGGCGTAACTGCAGACAACTTTTAAATCCTTTGAATCGTTTCGAGTTCCTTTGAACTTATTATGTTGTTAAATCATTTGCTTGTAGTTAATTTAAGATTTAGTGATAATATTTTAACCATGTTCAATAAATCTTAATGTTTTAGTATCAATAAGTGGGGTAATTACGAATTCACTTGATGTTCTATTTAAGGATTATGTGGGTGGATGCCCTTAAGGCATTTGAATTATCAAGAACTCTTGCTCTTCAATTAAGATTGGGCTTGTAGTGTTTTAAAAAATTATTTAAAATTAGTTGCTATTTCATTTCTAAACCTCATTAAACAAGTTAGATTAAACCTAGCTCACTCTTGGTGATGCGCATCTTGTGTACTATTTTTCTATATAATCGAGTTAAACCTTTATGCTTAATTTAACATTAAAAGGGGGGGGGGGGGGGGGGGGGAAATAACTTTTTTGACCCAAAATATGTTTCAATATTAAATATTCACTAGGTCGTAAACGTAAGTATACATATCGCTTAAGTAATATAAGACTCTAATGGAGTCTGGTATCGATCCCACCAGAGAGAGGGTAAAAGTTTACTAATTAAAGAGACATAAACGGATAGTAAGAAAACTACGAAAACTGTGCTTACGAAAGCAAGCTATAATTTTTGAAATGCTGGGAACTAACAGAACTATAATTACTATGCTAAAACTTAGAAGTTAAATCTAATGTAAATAAGTAAAGTATTCTTAACTATGGTTTCAAATTTAAGAAAATATCTCTGTGACAATAAGGTTATAACTAGTGAAAAATCAAATTTTATTATAAATTGCATGTGAAAAAATATAAGCAATAATATTTTTTAATCCTCATAGGCTTGGAAATAAAAGAACATTGGCTAATTCGGATGTTTCGAATTCAAATGCAATGGTTAGGGTAGGAAGATGCAAAATTTGTCCACCCTTGAGTTCCCACTTCCTCTTGCCTAAGGGCTAACAATCTCGCTTTAGTTTCTAAACATCTGAACCAAATTGTTAATTTTAGCCTATCACCCTAAAATCACCAGTCTTGCCTATCGAATAATATTTTCTTATTTATTTGCACTGCTTCTCGGCTACTTCTCCTTCACCGACAAGTGCAATGTGATTCTTTCTTGAATGATGAATGCATAGCCCTACGGGCTCATATGTTATCGCATCGATTTTAATAACAAATCAATTGGATAGATTGAAAAGTAAATTAAGTTTAAGATTTAAATCATCACAATTAGAAATTAAGATCATATTCAAACATCTATTGATTCTTAACATCACTATATCTTATTATAAAGGAAAGACAAAGCAACTACTCGAATTCATGAAGGATAGATAAAGCACATGGATTTATATATATTAAAACAAGTTTATACAACATAAAGTGAAGTAAACAACTTATCTCACTTTTCTCCACCTTAAATCCTTAGAGTTCCTTTGAATCACTTCCTTTCTCCTTGAAGAGTATGCACTCTCACAAGGATTACAATGAAGAAAAATCTCTCGCTTTCCCTCTCCTCTTTATAATTCTTAAAGAAGAATCCCTCACAAAAAACTCTTAAAAATCTCGGGGGTATGAAAATTTTGCCCCTTTTTGCCTTCCTTCTTCTTCCTTTTAGTAAAAATGGTTGCTAAATAATTTGCGGCCGAAATTTCAAAGTTCCCTTAAGCACCCCTTCAAAATTTGTCCAAATTCATGCATTTTGATGGTAAGCATCTGTTGCCATTTGACGCCCTTTTGGTGCTAGACACACTATTTCGGCCAATTCGGAGCCTTTGTTCGAGCGTTTAGCCACAGCGGCCGTTGACACCAGTGCAATTTTCCACACATTTTCCCTAAATTTTGTCGTTTTGCCCTTTTTCCGCCCAAATACTTAAATTGGGTATGCATAGGAGCAAAAACATGAAAATAACCTTCTTTAAAGTACAAAATCACCAAAAATCACCAAATATAAGCATTAAAAATATATGAATAATTGAATATTTTTCTAGTTTATCAAAATCCCTGAAACATAACTGTTACTTGTCATCAAGTAATTTATTTTTACTATATATAGAAAGTATGACTTTCGTTAATGAAGTGAACTAAAAGACCACTATAATTTTTTTTTGTTTTATAATTATAATAGTAAAACTTTAGAAATGGTTTTCAATAATTTAGGTCAAAATTAATTGTAGAAGAATATCTATTAGTAAAGTTTAAGAGTTTTTGATTCTCTACCCATTTCAAGAATAATCATAATTTGTTGTATTAAAAGAATTTAGGAGAATCATATGAAAAAAAAATGTCATGAGAACTACATTAGTAAAGATGCTAATACACCGAATATAAATCCGGGGAAAATGTTAGTAAGTTCTTTCCTTTAGGTTTATTCAAATGAAGCCAATTTTTATTAGAGATCTTCTTAAGCTTCTCCTCACATATATTTTTCTTTTCTTTTCTTTTTCTTTTCGGGATTGTTTTTGATCCTTTCTTTTTATTGTGAGTTATTATATCTGGATAGCCTTTAATAGTTTTGAACTTCACTATCCTCTTCCTAAAGTTAAAACTTATTGCATTTCTTTACTTTGTAAATGTATATTAGCTTTGATAAGGATTTTTCATGAAGATTCGATCTTTTCTTCTTATATAAAATCTCTTAAAATTCTTAATATGTCAAACATACGATTTTCTTTATTTTAAATAGTAAAACATAGTCTTAAACTTTTATACCAAATATCTTAACTTTTTATAACCAACACATTTATTTTTATAAAACTTTTGCTTAAGTCCACTATAATATTCATAAGAATAAAAAAATATAGCTATCTGAAGTTAATCTCTAGCACCAAATGGTCATCTTAAAAGAATTTTAAAAAATATAGTTTATTAAGTACAAATAAAGTTTAGTTTCTTCTCTCTTTTTTTAAATAAAAAAAGAATCTTTCTTTCTCCCCCAAGCTTAAATTTGTAAAAGGTATAACATTTAGTACATAAATATAGACGAAAGAAAACTTTAAATGCATTTAAAAATCTTGACACATTTGCTCGGGGACTTTGAATTTGAGTTTGAACTATGCAAATATCGATTAAAAGAGCAAATAATAGCAGTGTATACGGTTTAATAAACATATTACATCAAAGGATTTACTATTAAAAATTAAAGTGCTAAACATTAAAAAATTTTAAAAACATAAACTAAAAAACTAAATTTACAACTAACAAGTTCAATAAAAATTACACTACCACATTCATTAAATAAATAAGAAGCTAACAAAAACATAAAAACAAACAAACAATAGCAATAAAGAAAACCACAAACTAAGCTAATCACCATTCTATTCATCATCACCATCTTCTTCAACTTCTTCTTTTTCTTCCCACTCTCATTACATTCTCCCTCGTGCTTTATTCACATAAGGTGTAAAACTCGGGCAGGTAGGGAATTCCATAGGAATGATCTCATATGATATCTAGTTTGAGGATCATAATAAAGCAATATCAAATTGCAATCTTCTTTGCATATATGCATCATTATGCGAATCTCTAGCTTTCTACACTTCTCGTCGATCTTCTTTGTGTCATTATGTCTCCTTATTGAATCATCAATTGGTCCATAACATCCTGTAAAGATAATGAACTAGAAGTGGAAGGTTTTTTGAAGCTGATGTAGAGGAGGTAAGTCTCTAGTTCACTTTCGAGTTATCCATCTAGCATGTGCTTCATAAGTGTGCACACTATGCTTATTGATGGGCTTAAGAGGTTGTAATAATTCCACTCGAGCCATCAAACTCTATTCCTAATTGTTTACATAAAGTAAAAAATTATAGTAGGATACCCCAAGGCACCATTGCATTATTGTAAATAAGAGAGCCAATATCTATTTTCTTATGTATCTTAATATAGTAATTTAAAAATGGCTTTCTATAACGATTACTTCACTCAAATTATTTGTAGGAAGCAAGAGAAGCGAGAAATAAAATAGTGTCGAGGGCTTTAGATTTAGCGATAAGCATAGATGTGGCAAAATTTACCTTGCTATTATTGTGGGTTTTTCCATACTCGTTTAGTTACGTCGGGAAATTCCATAACTTCATCCAACATCAAAATTAGATACTTGAAAGGATAGATATTTGCACTGATCTTCTTTCCTCGGTGATATAAAGAATTGATTTTGGGCTGGATTAAAATCTACAAATTACCTCTCACATAGATTCAATCATCGGTAGCTGCTCGGAGGTTTGCATTGAATTCACAAACAATCTTAATAACTTCTACATCGGTAAAGTAGCAGAAAATCTTCCTTGTCTTGCTCCTTCGGGGTTAAAAAATGCTTGCTCTTGGATCAAATTTTTCTTTGCAAAATACGGGTAGTGGTATTGAGCTTCAGTTGACGAATCTATACTTGTTAAAGTCGAATCTTCCCTTATTTCTCTTCATTTTAGGAGCCATAAAAATCTAAAATTCGAAATACATCGATAAATCCAAAATATTGGTAAACTAAACTCAAAGTCAAGATAATGGCTAAAAAGGTTTCACTTAATGGATTTTTCTTTTCTTCTTTCCAATATTCTTATTTTTTGGTTTTTCTTACAATGTAGGAGAAATACATGGTGAAAATAAAAAATTGCTAGTTAAGATTGAAGCTCTTCTTGCGAGAAGATGAAATTCGAAGTTCAAGCCCTCAAATCTTCTTAAATCCAAGTATTTTGATGCCTTAGGTGAAGGGTTAGAGCCCTAACTGACGAAGAAGATGAAGCTCAAAGTGTAATAGTGGTGGAACGGTGGCATTTTAACGAAGTTCTAGGAGGTTTGTAATTCGGCACCGTTCGGCATCAATTCGAACGGCGTTCGACGCCGATGCAAAAAAAAGTTTAGTTTTGGGTTTTTCTCAAATATTTCCACGCACTAAACCATGTCAAGCTCTATTTAGCTCAAATTTACTTTAATTTTAATTTTAATTAATTTTCGACAATTAATTTTTGACAAACATAAATACACACACACGGATATATATATATATATATATCCAAGTACATACAAACAATCATTTTTTTATCGCGACATATGAATCAGCGTCGCTAATCGGACCAACAACTCGGCGTTGAAAACAAGAAATCAAATTCAACTATCAAACCTAAGCAATCTAATAAGAATAAGTATAAAGCTTATAAGCCAAAAACTCACTTAAGCATCTTGATCAATTTTCAACACTTATAGACCGTTACATCTTCAATTTCATCACTATCATCCTCTTAGAGATCTCTAATAAGTTAGTAATGAACATATAGATTGTAGAAAGGGAGGCATGAGAATTCATGCGGCGATTCATCCTCGATACAACAGTTCTTCTTATACATACGTGTGTACGTCTTGGCGAGTCCAATATGATCAAGTGTTGTTTCCAATCTAAATGGTCGAATTGATTAAGAATTGATGTATCCCCATCAATGATACGATCTATTTTCTTCTCCATGTTTTTAACTCTTTTCAATACCATATCTAAATTGTCGAATGGTGGTATGTTGAGTAGGTGTAGAATTAATTTGATTGATCTATAGGAACATTCTCCTCTTCTTTGTTCACAATCCATTAAAATTAAAAGTGGATCAATGGTTCCCAAGGAAGAAGAGCCTTTTCCCAATTATCATAAGGAACTTGTGATTGGCTACACAACCTAAAGATAGTACGAGGATGTCAAGCCCATTAGAATAGCCATTTAAAACCAACCACAGAATAGACTTCACAATTAAAGTTTCCAAATCTATTGGTCTTCCGGTCGAATGTAGTAATTCAAAATTGCACTTTACCTTATAACTTTACTAAGTTTTGTAGTAGGCAGCAATTTGGTAGAAATAAAGATATACAAGTGTTTGATGCAACAATTAACAATGAAGATGAAAGACTTACATCACATTCGTCTTTAAGCGTGCAGCCTCCATATTCATCCGTTAAAAATCTGAATGTCACTTGTACATGTTGTCTTTTATCGAAGTGGGGTGATGTAGTGGAAAATAGGAACATTCTCAATAAAAAAATAAATCATTAATACGAGAAGGATTAAGTACCCCCTTACCTCGGAAACATATCTCATTTCTTGATTGATTCCATGAATATTTGCATAGAACTCCTCCACCGCAAAAACTACTACAACCGCAATGGTGTAGCAAAGTACTTCCCAATGAATCTTCATGATAATATCTTCCATAAAAATTTTAGGAATTTCAAATCCTGGATTAAAATCCTCGCTCTTTAATCGATTTCTTCTTCACCGAGCCTTATCATATAATTTATGTGCTTAAACTTCCTCTTATTGAAAACCTCATTTTTAGACATGCCTTAGAACCATAAGCCATTTATGGGAATGAGTGACATACTCAATCAGGTATTTATAGACTCATGTTTATGAATTAGATTGAATTATTTTCGGCCTTGTTGGCTTCTCATTTTTGGTGGTCTAAACTTCCTCTTAACACACTAGATCTAGCCATAGGTGTTCCCTTACGACTATCTTAGAAGACTAGAGATGGTGCCCACCACACAGAAAAATTAAACCACTTCTGGATTTTCTTGAAAGCTTGCGTGGATGAATTGACATCCGGACCACTTCGAAAAGTTAAAACCAACATGTGAGGTTCGAGGATGAGTTCCCATAGGAATGATTGAACTTAAGGAGCAACCACAGTGAGTAGGGCTTGGTCTTTAACACGTACCCTAATCCTTTGAATTCCCCACTTGTTTAAAACTCTAAATCCAATTCCCCTCTGCCCCTTTTAGGAAACTCGCATGGGTGGTCTGAAAGCCTCGATATTTGATTAAGATGGTTAGGATCAATATATAAAGGTTCATAAAGGAGTTGTCATTTGGCTAGACTTGGTCTCAAAGTGGTTAGGCATCGTTAAAACTCATGAGAAAATACCCCTAAACCTAATTTTACTCTAAATCCTAATTTTCTAACTTAAAATTTCCAAAATTTACCAAAACCTCCAAATTCATTCCAAAACCTTATCCAAATCATTTTAAACCAGCAAATTAGCCCAAAATCACCCAAACCCACCAAAAATTGGCCAAATTACCAAAATACCCCCAAAACACCCTAAATTGAAAAAATCCAAATTTCACCCAATTAAATTCTAAAAATCATTTGAAACATCCCCACATCGACCGATTGTCCCAAAATTACTATATTTGACTAAATTGACCAACACAACCTTAATTCTAATTTTACCCCAAGAATTGACAAATCCCCCGAATCAACCACATCTTTCACCCTAATTAGTCCGAATTTCCACTAATAATTTTAATTATAAACTCTAATTGACATGCGAATCTCGATTGAAGCCAATTTGAAGCTCGAATTGAGCTAAATGCGAGCAATTTCGATTTTATACCAAAACCTCAATTTTGACCCAAAAAAATCCCAAAATCACCAATTGGAACTTTATGATCGATCAAATGCCTAATTTTAAATTTACATCATATCTAAACCCAGTTGTCAACCTTAATTCAATTTGATTATTTCATGATCGATTTCAAAAGTCGAGTCGTCACATGCATGTTTTAAAGGCCCATCCCCTTATGCATTTTCAAAAAGCCCATCACCCCAATTTTAAATGCCCAATTTGAGCCCATATGATAAAATATCAATTTCTCATCATCTCATGGCACTTAAGGCATTTAACCATGGCATCATACTGACCCTAGCCATGCATACTAATGTACATCCAGAGCGTGTGTTATTTTTACGCATGTTTTTATGTTTGTATGTATGTGCACACACTAGAGGTTCTACGCAAGTATACATAATGTTCAAGTAATACATGGCTCTAGTGCGATCCTGTTATCGATCAGCGAGGGAAGCGAGGAAAGAGGTCCTTGGTGAATTCTAGTCTTTTATTATCGGATTTTAGTTTTGAAGCTCGATATAAGTGGTTTTTAACAAATACTCCTAAATGTAAGTCTTATGTTTAAAATAACTATTAATTACTCTAATGAAAAATATAATTCTAAAGATAACCCTTTACGGATAAATTAATTTGGTAAATTTTGAAATAATAAAAATATATTATTCTTATGTAGTGAATTAAATAAAGTTTAGGAATGAGATATATTAAATATTGTATGTGCCAAATAGGAGCAATCTATTCTTTACCCTCTTTCGAGTGCATAAAGAACATTGGCTGATCCTAGGTTTAGTCACTAAATCCATGGTTAGGTTGAGATCTGGCTCTCTTTCCAGAGGCTCCTACTTCCCTTCTCTTGAAGGCTAACTCTCGCTTTAATTTCCAAACACTAGGACCGAATTGGGGATTTTAGTCTATCACCTAAAATCTCCAATTCTAATCCCATCGAAAGTATATTTCCCTATTTATTTACAGTCGACCCTCATGAAGTTCACCATCCATGGAATTTTGAATACGGTTCCACTTTGTTGAGAATTACACTTTGCTTACTCTCGGTTCATAGTGCAATTACAACAAATTTTAACACTATAACGGAAACTCTTATTATAATGTTAATGAAGTGCAAGTAAAATGTCCATTTATAATTAAAACTTCTTCTAGCATGCATCATTATCCTAAACATGAATCCTACTCATTGAAAGAAAAATAGAATGAAAACAATGGAATAATCTTCTTATCTTCACTATTTCTAAGCAAAAAAAAAAAGTAAAGAAGACATCTCCAAAGCACGAAGAAAACCCCTGTGAGGAAAACTTCATTTCATCAATGCAAATTCATTACATAAGTGTTTACAAAGTCATAAGAAAATGAAGAACACATTACTTAGCTTTTTCCCTTTGAAAAACGATTAGAAAATCTCTCCCTTGAAAGTCTCTCGCTGATCCATGCAATGCTAGTACAAACCGCTACGAGATTCTCTCAAAATCCCCTCACCAATCTCTCCAAAGGTAGAAATTTACATTTCTCTATTTTATGATCTCTAAACATTCTCCATATTTTTCTTATCTTATCATTTTTTTTGACCTAAAATTGCCATTTTAAAGTGTAGGGACGAATTTCCAAGAGATCCCTCGAAGCATCAGCTTCAAAAAGCATCAAAATAAGTTGAATCTCAGTCATAATCATCCAAAATCGCATCAAAACTGTTTGGGGCTCCGTCGGCACTGAATAGGGCACCGGCCAGCGCTGTCCCATGATTTAATTCAAATGTTCTATGGAATTGGGCACCGGCGGCGCCAATATTGTTTTTAATTGCCTCTTTTTGCTCCAAATTTGCTCTATTTTGCTTCTTGCTCCGATCACCTAAAATCAATATGCCTGCAGTAAAAATGAAGAATACCTTTCTTTAAATTAGCAACTATAATTAAAATTAAGCATAAAATATATATGTAAAACCAAGCGAGTTTTAGGCGTGTCGAGTCCAAAACTTAACTATACTTGTCCTCGGAAAGTAATACTATAATATTAAAACAAAATATGTTGAGTTGTGGTTGTGAGTTTCAATAGAGTTTCCTATTATTATATCTCAGAAATATTATATGTATCATAGGAGAAATTCTATGAGTAGCCTAGGACTAGAGTATAGATTATCTCGCTATTCAACTTAGAATTCGATTTTCTATTTATTTCAAAAGTTATTGAAACTTGCCAAACTAAAAATTCAAAGAAAGCATAAAAAAATCAGAATTTGAGCACTTTATCTATACCAATTTAACCAATACCTTTTGAAATAAGAATAAGCTTAGGATTGTTTTTAAAGTTTTTTCGATTTAAAAAGATTGATGAAACCAATTTTTGATTATGCTCTCCTAAGACTTCTCCTCATATTTTCTTTTTCACTTTTCTTTTTCTTTTTTTTCTTTTTTTTTCTTTCAGAATCATTTTCAATCCCATTTTTTCTCTTTTTTTATTTAAGAACTATTTATATACGCGGGATAGACATTTAATAATTTTGAATTTTACGATCCCTTTTTACGGTCAAAAATCAAAACTCTCTCTCTTTTAAAGTGTAAGTATTTGGTTGAAAAAGGTTTCAATAAAGACTCAATTCTCATTATATATAAATCTAGTATTTTAGCTTTTCAAATATTGACTCCTTTCACCATAAATAATAAAATCATTTTCTAATGTTTTGCTCTGAAATATCTTGACTCTAGAACGAGTTTCTTCACATAGGATTTCAACTAAGTTATTTTTCTAACATTCTAAAAATCAAATTATAGTGACCTAAAGATAACACCACATGCCACAAGTCATTTTAAAAGTGATATTGATTAAATACGAGCTACCGAGGACGAATAAAATTATATTTTAAGAAAATTTTCTTCCCCCGAACTTGAATTTTAAAATATTTTACGATTAATTCCATAAATTGTAGCGGGGAAGAAAATGTAATTGAATTTGATGGCTACTACTACAACATCTATCAAATTCATATACATTCGGGATTGAATAGTATGAGGGGAAAAAATAAATCTAGCCTCGAACATGCTTGTGATAATATTCGTAAAAGGAAGTATCTTAACTTTAAAATATATTTTTCTTCTGCCCTCTCGAACTTGGTATACATATATCTTATTCGGCACGGATAATAGTTAAAGAAAACTCACATATATACCTGATGTATAAAAACGTTTATAGTATTCGTTAGAACGAACGATATGTGAGTACAAAGTAAATCTAAACTAATCATGGTAAAATGAAATTTCTTGAATAAAATTTTCTTAGCATAGCGGGTTTTAGCATAGGAATAATGTTCTTGAGCTAGTCTTATATAAGTTGTAACACATAAACAAACACATATGATAAATGAGGCGATTCTTTCATTAAATCATTGCATCTCGCTAACTTACCTCCGATTTCTAACGGAATCACTACACTAGTAAATTAGGTATTTTAGAATGATTTTATGATACATAATCCCGGAGATAGATTATCCCTCATAAGTTGGGTCGCGAACACCAACCTGTTATGAATTAAATAGGAAGAAAAAATAGTTCAAAAACTCTAAAAAGCCCAAATTAAACCCAATTTAATTCAAAATCACTTCACACTTGTTCCAAAGCACTCATGACACATACCTAAACCAATTGCCACATTAATTTAACATGGTACTTCACAAAATTTTCATCCAAAAGCCCATCCTAAAATCCAAAAGCTCACTTCCCTAAATCACTTGAAAAAGCTCACCCAAGACCATTTCAAAAGCCCAAGTTTTCAATCCAAAGCTCACATGACATTTCTCAACATCATCCATTTAATCAAAATCACCCCTAAGTTTCAAAATCTTCATTAAACCATTCCAAATAAAGCTTCATCCAAATTTCCATCAAAATATCCAAAATCCTTAAAATCCATTTCTATGAAATTGACCAAACTTTTTCCTAGCCAAATGTGAGCCATTGAGCCATGTACAAGCCACATGGAAGCCATGGAAGCCACTTTCCACCTTACCAAGCCATTAATGGAAAGAAGAGGGGACCCTTTCCTAATCTTTCATGAAGCCCTTTTAACCATATTCGTGTCACACTCTAAACCATGCTTAGCCACCTCACCATGGATGGAGACTTCACCACTCCAATTCAGCTGACCCAAATGATACCCTAAGCCCAAAGCCAGGTCATGGGAGGGTGCACCAAACCCAAATCCATGCCTTTGACCAAACTAAGCCCAAAATAGCCTTCCCCCATTCCATTTCAATTCAACTCCTTTACACATGTCAAACTCCGATCGACTTCACCAAATTCAACCCCCGACCCCACCGAGTTAGATGGTGACACATGCACGGCCGGCCGACCACCACAGCCATGCGGAAAACACCATGGCCGAGAGCTCCATGTGAGCCAAAAAATTCAATTCTCCCTTGCCGAGTCGTCCCAACCCTAGTGAACACCGAGCTCTTCTTATCCTCCCCGAGCAGTCGATCTCGGCCTCCGATTGCCGACCGAGAAACCCTCCGAGCCATGCCTATTTAAACACCACCACCTTTCGGCCAAACAAGGAGATGAACCGGACCTTAAGGAAACTCCGCCAAAATTGCTCTCAGGACCTTCTCCTAACCCGGAGCGGTTGATCCCAGGTGTTCCTTCGCCACTAATCCCCATTAACGAGCTCGATTTCTGAGTTGAAAATCCACCCAAAAAATAGGACACTTCACCACAGTGAGCCAATCTCCAAATTGATTGGTCATACACCTTCACCAGACTAAGAGGAGAAGTTCCCCAGTAAAAGCCCCCTCACTAGGCCAGCGATTGCTTCCAGCCTCCAAGCTTTGTGATCGGCCTTGGTCACTTTCATACCTAGACAATTCCCGCGAGCCGGAGACTTCATGCGGAGCTTGCACTGGACTCAATCGAAGGTGACACAACTCTCAGATCGAAGCTTCACTTCTCTGAGCAAAGGTATGAACTCACTCTTCCTCCCGAGCTTCCAGCGATTCTCCATTTTTTTAGGTTAATTTCATAGCCCATAAACCATATGGATGTGTTCGTCTCTTCAAGACGAATCCATAGAGCATAAGAACACAAAAATCCATTGAGAATCGAGTGAGATCTTATGGTTTTAGTGTGGACGGCCACGGGTGCACACAAGTCGTAGACAATGACCGGGAGCCATTGGATCGCGCGTGTATCGAGTGGACGGTCGAGATCAAGCCTGACAGCTCAATGGTAAGTGAACCGCGGGCCCCTGGAGAGCTGAGTGAGATGGCGGCACCGAATCACAACGCGACGCGTGGGCTTTCGGAGCTGTCGAGGTTGACGCGGCGCCGCGTGGATAAGTAGATAAATAGGGTATTTTTGAATTATTTAAATGCCCACAACATCAAAAATTCATATCTTTGCATAGCAAAATCACAAAAATAAAATAAAAATACCCTCTTTCTCAGTGAACAGAGGAGAATAATGTGAAAAAGAAATCAAATTAATTGGATGAGTATTTTATTTTTAATAATTTATTTACTATTTTCAGTATTTTGATTCTCCATTTGCACAAATAATTCACCATGGCATGAGACGATAGGGCTCTTGAAGCATCTGATCTTGGGAACATTCCTTGAATTTTTCAATGTCAGAGGCCATCTCTGTGAAAATTTATTGATTTTTCAAGTTCATGTCACTGTTTTAGATATTTTAATTCCAATAATTAGCATGTCATAAAATAAATTCTAGGAAAATTTAGTGATGTTCCTTAGGACCAGAGGACCCTATGAAAAATATATCTTGAGTTAATTCATACATAATAACCTTAATTGGCCTAAACCCCTAAAATTGAATATGAATTAATTAGGGTTAACCACACAACAAATTGACTTGAAAACAATTTTCCCCTGATCTTTAGGATTAGAGAGACCTCACATAAAAATTTGAAATCAATTGAACTTGATTAACCGCAACAAATGGAATAATTAAGCCTCATAAGAAAAATGGAACTTTAAAAATTCATAACTCCAAAAATACTTTTCAAAAATTCACAAAAATTATTTTGGAGCTTCTCTGATATCAGGGGAGTTCAGGAAAATTAAAATTGGAATTTTCTAAAAAAGTTGATTTTTTACAATATTTTAATATTTTAATAATTAAAAAATAATAAAAATCATAAAAATATTAAAAATCATAAAAATGTCATATTTTGATTCCTAATCACTTAGGAACAAACCACATATTTTTCCTAAGTCCCTAGGATAAAATATTGAATTTTAAAGGCTTAATGTAATTTTTAATATTAAAAAATGAGTTTTTAACCTTTTTTCACTAAAATAATTCTAATAAATCAAAGAAAAATTAGAAAATTGTAAAATTTGTTTCTTTAGACTCTTTGAGGTCAGAGAGATTTAAAAAAAATATAAAATCTATTTTTCAACTTTTATTTTATTTTATAATTAATTAATACTCTAAAACTCAAAATAATTATAATAAATAAAATATAATTCAAAAAATCACCAAAATTGGTCCAAGTGGTCCTCTTGTCATTAGAAACATCCCATAATTTTGTTAAGGACAGAAACCTTTCCTTGGTCATGTTGTTGAATTTTCTTTAAAAACCCTTATTTTCTACTAAAAATAATTTTATAAATAAATTAAATTCAGAAAAATCACATTTTCTCCTCTAATGTCTTAACTGACATGTGAAAAAGGTGACATAAAAATTTCAAATTCATTTGAGCTCCATTTATTGAGTTATGAAAAAAATAAGCTTAAAAGGGCATAAAGGTAATTAAAAATTTTAACCCTTAATTAAAACTTTAGGTTTAATCAAAATGGGGGGGGGTAAAACATTTGATCTTAAATTTCTCTTGGATGATTGAAACTTAGGGAAATTAAGGGATAGAAACCAATTAAACACTTTGAAAATATCAAAAAAATGAAACTTTAATTAATTAAATGATTTAGAGTTTTGAAAGAATATATTTTGATTATTAAAATGGGGATATTATTAAGAGGATATTTATTCTTTAATTTAAAAATCCCTAAATAAATCACTTTAACAATATTTAGTTCCTAATTAAGAATTAAAATAATAATCCAAATTAACAATTAAAATTAAATTAAAATTAAACTAAAATTAAATTAAATTTAAATTTAAACTAAATAAAAATTAAATTAAAATTAAATTAAAAATTAAAATTAAATTAAAAATTAAAATTAAATTAAAATTAAATTAAAAATTAAAATTAAATTAAAATTAAATAAAAAAATTAAAATTAAAATTAAAATAAAATTAAAAATTAAAATTAAAATTAAATTAAAATTAAAATCAAATTAAATTAAATTAAAAAAATCATCTAACAACAAACCTAAATGAAATCATTAAGAATTAAGTCTAAAATGATTTGAACACTATTCCAAACTTAAAATTACTAATTAAAACCTCATAATTAAATTAAAACACTTTAAACCATTAACTCAAACTTTAAATTAAGAATGATTAAGATTCTCGATAAACCAACTTGCCCTTAAAAGCTTTAATTATTATAACTCTTAAATAGAGTATTAAGTGAGATGTCACTTCATTCATGAGGTAATCAAATACCTAAGTTCACTTAGCAAGAAACAAAGTTTAACTAAACTCCTAGATGATTAATTCGCCTGTGCAATTAAATTTACTTGGACTCAAAACAATCCTAGAAGTATTGAAAAGATGTTTAGGACTCGTCCTAAGCACTTCCTTAATATGACGGGATGTTTCAGAAGAACAATTGAATTTAATTGTTCTTTAATTAAGAAAATCATCCTTAAAACCAAACCAAGAACCTAGACGTCATAGGAGATGACTAGTTATAGGATTAGGAATTTGGTAGACAACCAAAACCCTTTCCTTAGCTTTACCTAGGTATATGTTGAAACATTTCAATGCCTTAACATGTGTTTTAAGTGCAGCTTGGGATGATGGGAAGACACTCCAGGTACGCTTTTATTTTATTGCAATTTACTTTATTGCAATTTACTTACATGCATTGTACTTTGCTTTTTCTTGTATGTTAAACAAGACTGTTGCATGAAAACCAAAACCTTTAGGATAGTCCCTGAACTGAAACCAAAACTAAATTAAAAGTCATTACAAGATAAAATTCACTGCCACAACATTCAAAATATAAAATAACTAAAAATTTAATCTCAAACAGAACAACAAAACTACAATTATAATTAAATTAAAATGTCTCATTGAATGATCAGGAATACCTTGGATGATGTAACCCACGTGTTTCTAACGGGATTTCCCACGGTCTAAATGAAAGTGTGGAACTCATTCAGTTGAGTTTAGCAAATTCATACGGACTAACCGAATTCGATGAAAATAACGGTCTGTGGGATGACGGAACTGTGGGATCTTAATCAGTTCTATTTAAACAACTTTAAGATTTGTTTTAATTAAGATATTAAAAAATATTTGGACTTTAAGATTTCTAAACCAAAACACTTTTCTCATCTCTTGATTTTCACCTTCTACAACTAAACCTCTACAACAACAAGGAGTTCGGAGCATGGTGGGCAGCTCGACCATCATCGTCAGCAAATCTCGGATCTACTCCAGCTAAACTATTCTTTAGTTTTAAATAACAAAGCCATAGGATTTTGAGGCAGTTTTCTTAGAGCAACATAAATCCTCAACTTTTTGTTAGGCATTTGCATAATCATGTTGTGCAAATTAAGTCCTAATTTGTCTCAGGATTCTGAGGTAGTCGTTCGGTACGACATAAACCCTCACATATTCGAAGCTATTTACATGACTGTGTCATACAAATATAAGTCCTAATTAAATAAAATTGGTAGGATTGAAACATTAAACAAACTCCCAAATTGAAGCCAAACAATAGGATAGTTTGAGAAGTTGCCAAGATTCTTCTTGGATCCTCAACTTCTCCTACTTTTCTTCCATTGGACTCTTGAAAATAACTGTTCCAAATTTGATCCATTCCCTATTGAAATTTCCAAAATACAATTATTTGAAAACTTTAAACTTTGAAATTCTTGAGAGCAAAACCACTAATCATTATCGTGAGTTTTCTTAAATGATTCCCGTCATTTAAGATGTAATTAACTATAGGGGCTTACCCTTATAGGGAACTTTAAGAACCCAGGTAATATAAACCCTGCTTAATTCCTTTATATTAAATAGGGGAACTTGTCGGCTTATAAAATTGGTTCGCAAACCAAACGGATGTCACAAATCTTCTAGTTTATTTAATTGAGCCCCATCATCAAGCTATGTGTCTATTCTCCGGGATAGATATACAGTTTGTGGTGCGGTGCTCATTTATATAAACTATTCGGGATGTGAGATCGGTTTGATTTCATATCTTAAAATTTTCAAACTTAAAATTATTTTCAAAATCAAATGCTACTTTCTAAATTATATATATATATATATATATATATATTTAAATTTAAAATTTAAATTTCACCGAGCAATTTCTGTAGGTGACCCCTTTTCAAAATACAACACTCAACCTAAAAATAAGCCGTACAAATTCTGGCGACTCCGCTGGGGATCAGTTCCTCTCTCCATTTTGATCAGATGGTTTTGCTTTCATAAATCGGTAGTGAGTTCATGCCCCTTTGTGGACAAAACTACCATTCTTCCATTGGGATACATCGTTCATTTCTGTCTTGAACGAGTATAGCTAACTCCTCTCGGATTTAGGAGCCACTGTTTAGACAGCCCTAAACGGAGAGGTTCCGAGATCCTTTTACCTCTTTTCTGAGGTGGGGTGGACCCCCAATACGTGTTAGTTTAGGAGCGGTCCTTCGAGTCGAGAAGTCTTGCAATTGACTTTCTCTTCCTTTCCAATTCTAATTCAGACCCTTTACCTTTTCTACAACCCTTTTTCCTTTAATCGTTTTGTTTCTAACAAATGAACCTCCTAATAAACAATCTCTTTTAAAAATCACAAATACACTAAGATAAACGAAAATGTTTTCGGGCTCTTTCTTTTTCATCCTAAACTTTACGATGAAAAGAAGCATAATTCGGGACTGACATTCGGAATCTGCCCTGCAGAAAATGACTGCCCCAAAGCTAATCTTCTCCTTCACCAATGGAATGGACTTCACCGTTTACAAGGATGAGCTGCCTGACAATGGGATCATCCGTTTCGGACAAGGATTCGGCAACACAGATATCAAATTCGTTGATGTCACTCTCTTCACACTAATGGACAAAGTGTTAGAAACTGAAAAGCCCGTGATTGAGTTCAATCTGAAATTGACTCAAGAATTCCCTCCCCTACAAAGGATTCCAGCAGAAAGGAGTACTTCTGTTCGTAGGAGGACTCGTTGTCTCTACCCCCACCGGTCTAGTCATCTCCGCACCTACCCCGACTTCGCAAGCCGAAGGGGAAGGAAATCCGAGTTTGTGATGAGCCCGTCACAGTGGAGGGTACGGATTTTGCCACAATACCGATTGTTTTTGAGATTGGGTCCGGTTCGAGAGTTGCACCCCTAACTCGAACTCGAAAGGAGAAATAGAAGCGACAAGATTGCCGAGATTGAGAAAGCCAAAGCTGCTCGAACTTGCTTTTCTAGAAGAAACTCTCGAGGAAAGAGAAGAGCTGCCTGAGTATATACCTCAGTTGGAAGGGAGCAGATTTCACCCTCTCTCTGCCGCATTAGATGAAGAGAATGTCTGTAGGATCGCAGTTGTATTACCCTGACCTGTGTACTACAGCAATTACAAGAGGAAAAGGGATAACACTACGCCATTGACTCGGCTACAAGCTGTGATAGAAAGATTGACAAAGAAAGAAAGATGCCCTGTGTCGGAAATTTTAAGAAGGATAGGATGGGTGCCAGCTAAATCCCGCCTCGGACCGCGAATAGAGCTTGTTGTTGCTACAGAGAAACCAAAGAAAAAAATAAAAGCCAGTTCACCTGTTGTTGTATCAGGTCTACAAATTATGGAGGATACCACCTTCCAGCATATAGCCGATAGATCATACGGTCTTAGGCTTCCGGCTGTAAGAAGGATGGTATGGCGACCTACTACTAGCGATCTAAGACCAAAATAATGTCCTGAGAAGAAAAGTCTCGTCAGGAGACTTGAATCAGAAGAAAGTGCTACTGCAATAAAGGGGACTCCCGGGAAGGAAGTTCAACAACTGTCACGAGACGACTGCGAGACTGTGCAGAAAAGGCCATTAGAGGATGCCATAGACAAGTTGAGGACCGACATCCAACGGTTAGCAAAAGAAAGAGAAGAAGAACTAGGAGATGAAGTTGACTCGTCAGAGTTCATGGATGAGGAGTATGCCGAGATCAACATGGTTGAGACACGAGCATCGTCAGCTTCGCAAGGAGAGAGATGACACAATTTCCCAAATGGTAAATAGGATGGAAGAGATGGCTGCTACCTTAGCCACTCTCCAGAGTTAGGTACAACCTCAGAAAGAGACACCCCCAAAAATTATTCATATTGCAGATGGAGGAAAAGATATCACATCTGTTAACGGAGACGAACAACCAAAGAAAGATCCTGCACAACAGAAAAGGACATTAAGAGCATGGTAGAACAGCAGGTGCGAGAGGCCCTAGCACAATCTAAGAGTGGAGCATCTATTCAAAAGGGTAGACCTTACCCCAAAGAGTTCGATGCAGTCCAATACCCGAAAGGCTTCGTACCACCTCTGTTTAAGACTTTTGATGGAACAGGAAACCCCCGACAACATATTGCACATTTTTGTGCTAGTTACTGCAATGCCGGTGGGAGTGACGCTTTACTCTTCCGACAGATCGTCAGCAGTTTATCAGGGATTGCCTTCGATTGGTAGGCAGAATTGTCAAATGGTTCAGTAAAGACCTTTTCAGAACTGGAGAATCTCTTCGTTAAACGATTTGTCGGGGCTCAGCACCACATCACTATCGGTGATCTAGTGGTGGAGCAACAAAAGCCGAACAAGACTTTAGTGGATTACATACTTCGATGGAGAAACTTAAGCATGAAGTGTGAACCATAGCTTCAAGAACAACATGCAGTTGGCATCCTACTTAAAAGAATCCATGGCCCGATAGCACTTCTCCTTAAAGGATTTACAATTAAGACTTTCGAGAAGTTGCTTAGCAAGGGCGGGAGCTTGAAAGAAAAGGCAAAACAGCTAAGTTTCATGGACAAGAACGATAAGCAGAAAACTGTGAAAACATTTGAAAAGAAATCTGGAATCGTCGCGATAGTAGATAAGGGCAAGCAGCCGATTTAGATACAGTCAGAGCGGCCACATCCTAGTTATCAACCTCCACAACAGACTTATCAGCAACCTCAGCAGAGCTATCAACAACCTCGGCGAAGGCTATCGGCAACCTCGTCCGAGCTACCGATCGCCTCGGCATTATGAACAACGAGCCTCGTTCATCGCGTACCTTAAGAAAACTTCTAAATAAAGAATATCCATTCAAAGCTGAAGCGATAGCAAAGATGTTCCGTAGCTTAATGAAGACACCTGGATTTTCAGTGCCGAGCCCAAAAGCCGGAGGAAGTCAATAAGAAAGATCATCCGAACTATTGCCCTTACCACCAGATGCTCGGACATAAGATAGAGGATTGCATCACTTTCAAGAGTTGTCTTGATGACAATCTCCTAAAAGGGAACATAATGATCCCAAAGGAATACATGAAGGAACCTTCAGGAACCCCAGAAAGAAGGTTCCGTCAATGTTATTTCTACGGATCCCATTGTTCCGATAGACCCGTACACGACCGATGATGGATGGAGTATCGTCTGGATAAAGTCTTCAAAGAAAATTTTGGATCACATCCAAACCGCTTCGGTACACGCTTCACCTCAAAGTTTGAAACCTGTCAATTCGGCAATATCACTTGCGATTTAAGAACCATTCCAGAAGGAGGAGAAGACCATGGAAGAAAAAAAGACTGAGGCTCTGAAGGGTAGATTAGGGGCTGTTGTCGGCATATTTTTAGGTTGTGTTTTATTTTGAAGAGGGGTCGCCTAACAGAAATCTGTCGGCGAATTTTTAATTTAATTAAAATAAATAATTTGAAAAGTAGTATTTGATTTTGAAAATAATTTCAAATTTGAAGGTTTTAAGATATGAGACTAAGCCGATCTCACATCCCAAATAGTTTATATAAACGAGCACCGCACCACAAGCCGTGTATCTATCCCTAAGGATAGACACCACGCTTGATCGGTGGGGCTCGATTAAATAAACTAGAAAATTTGTGACATCCGTTTGGTCCGCGAACCAATTTTATAAGCCGAGCAAATTTCCCTGCTTAATATGAAAACATTAAACAGGGTTTATATTACATGGGTTCTTCAAAATTCCCTATAAGGGCAAGCCCCTATAGTTAATTACATCTTAAGTGACGGGAATCACCTAAGAAAACTCTCGATAATAATCAATAATTCTGCTCTCGAGGATTTCAAAGTTTAAGTTTTCGAGGGATTGAATTTTGGAATTTCAATAGGGAATGGATCAAACTTGGAACATTTTGTTTTGTGAATCCAAAGGAAGAAAGGTAGGAGAAATCACGGATTCGAAGTGAACTTCGGTAATTTCCGACTATCCTATTGTTTGGCTTAAATTTAGGAAAATCCTAATGTTTATTTAAATGTTTTGATTTTGTCAATTTTAATTAATTAGGACTTATATTTATATGATAAAATCATACAAATAGCCTTGAAGATGTGAGGGTTTATGTCGTATCAGACGACTACCTCGGAATCCTAAGTCCGGTTAGGGCTTAATTTGCGAGGCAAATGCCTAACAAAAGGTTGAGGATTTATGTTGCACTAGGCAAACTACCTCGAAATCCTATGGCTTGGTTATTTAATTCTAGGAAAGTTTTGTTGAAGTAGGTTCAAGTTTTGTCGACGACGATGGCCGTCGTTGCCCACCATGCTCCGAGCTCCTTATTGTTGCGAGTTTTAGTTTTAGAAATCATAAATCAGGAGATGAGAAAAGTGTTTTGGTTTAGAGAAGTCTTAATTTTCCAAGTGTTTTTTTTGTGTTTTGATTAAAACAAATCTTAAAGTTGATTATAACGACACCGGTTAAGATCCCACGGTTCCATCCTTCAGGCATCATTATTTTTATCGGATTCACTTAGTCCGGATGAATTTGCTAAACTCAATCGAATGAGTTCCACACTTTCATTTAGACCGTGGGAAATCCCGTTAGCAACACGTAGGTTACATCATCCGAGGTATTCCCGATCATCCAACGGGACGTTTTAATTTAGTTGCAATTGCGGTTTTGTGTTCTGTTTGTGATTAAATTTTGAGTTGTTTTATATTTTGAAATGTTGTGGCGGTGAATTTTATCTTGCAATGACTTTTAACTTAGTTTTGGTTTCGGTTTTAGGGTCTATCCTAAAGGTGTGGGTTTTCATGCAACAGTTGTTTATCATGCAAGAAAAGTAAGTGCGATGCAGTAAAGTAAATTGCAATAATGTAAATTGCAAGAAAGTAAATTGCAATAAAATAAAAGCGTACCTGGAGGGTCTTCCTGTCATCCCAAGCTTTGCTCAGAGAAGTGTGGCTTCGATCTGAGAGTTGTTGCACCTTCGATTGGATCCCAGCAAGCTCCAGATGAAGTCTCCTGGTCTGGTGAATTGTCTGGGTGTGATTTCGACCAAGCCCGATCCACAAAGCTTGGAGGCTGGAGCAACCCGGGTGGCTCGGAGATGGGGCTTTTGCTTGGTGGACACCTTCCCTTGGTGCGGTGAAGGTGTAGAACCAATCAATTTGGGAATTGGCTCACTGTGGAGAAGTGTCCTGGTTTTGGGTGGAATTTCAGTTGGGAAATTGGATTTTATCAGTGGGGATTAGGGCAAATTGACACTAGGGATCAATTGCTCTAAGGGTGGAGAAGGGTTTGGAACAATTTTGGCAGAGTTTCGGCAAGGTTTGTGCAACTCTCTTCTCTTGGCCGTGAGGGGGTCGGGTTTAAATAGAGGTGGCTGGAGAGCCTCCCGGGGATGGCCGAGGGTTGGGATCGGTTGCTCCGGTCATGGGAAGAACGGCCATGGTGGCCATTGGGCATGGGGCGGCTCGGCAAGGTGGAATTTCAAAGTTGTCTCACATGTGAGCTCTCGGGTGTGGTGTTTTCCGGCGATCCGGGCGGCTGGCCGGCGAGCATGGGTCTCCATCTTGACCGGGGAGGTCGGGGCTTGGCAATGGTGAAGTCGATTGGGCTTGGACATGTGTAAAGTGTTTGGATTAAAATGGAATGGGGGAGAGGCCACTTTGGCTTGAAATTGGTCAACCCATTGGTTTGGGTTGGGTTCACCTCCCCATGGCTGGTCTTGGGCTGAGAAGATCGGTTAGGCTAGTCGAGTCAAGAGGTGGTGATGTCCTTATCCAAGAATATTTGGATTAAATCTTGGTTAAGGGGAAACATGCTTAAGGCTAATGACTTTTAGGAGATGGTTAAAGGACCTCCTCCTTTTGCCATTAATGGCATGGTCACATGCCAAATTTTCATGGCTTCATATGGGTTGTGAATGGCTCATCCTTGGCTCCATTTGGCTTGGGAAAAAGCTTGGGTCAATTTCATGAAAATGGGTTTTAAAAATTTTTGGTAATTTGATTGAAATTTGTATGAAACTTGATTTGGAATAATTTGATGGTGAATTTAGGACTTAGGTAATGGCTTTAATTAAGTGGATGACAAATGGAGATGTCATGTGGGCTTTAGGGTAGATTTTGGGCCTTTGGTTGTGGTGAAGTGGGCTTTTAGGAAAGTTTAAGGGAAATGGGCTTTTTGATTTTAGGATGGGCATTTGGGTAAAGATTTTGTGAAGAACTTTATCAAATAAATGTCATAATTGGTTTAGGGATGTTCTATGAAGGGCTTGGAATCAATTTGGTGTGATTTGGAGTTGAATTGGTTTGAATTTGGATTTATTTGGTGAGTGGGCCTATGTAGGTCAAATTGGGCTAACTTGGGCTAATGTTGGGCTAAGGTTGAAATTGATATAAAATAAATGTTGAGAAATGTTTATGGGAGTGTTTCAAAGAGGTTTTGACTTTGGTTGGGCTTTGATTTTGGGGTTTGGGCTCATTTGGGTTAGGTTTGGGTTTAGGTCAAAATAGGGCCTTTTAACTTTGGGTTGAGTTTGAGTGGGGTTTGGGTCCAAATTTTGGGCAAATCATGTTAGTATTTTGTTTGTGGGGATGTTAAGGAAGATTTAGAAAAGATTTGGGGTTAATTGGAATTGAATTGGGTGAGTTTGGGTTAGGTTTGGGTCATGGGTCCAAATTGGGCTTTAAGGCCAAAAGTGAGATTGGATCCAAATGTCAACCAAATTGGGCTTGGATTTGGTCTAGATTGTTATTTGGGATATTGAATTGAAGTTTAGAATTGAATTGGACCAAAATTGGGGTCAATTGGTAGGTTTGGTTTGACATTGGGTGCACTTAGGGTTAAAATGGGTCAAATTAGGGGTTTTGACAAAAGTAGGGTAAATTGACAAAATTGGCCCATGGTATAATTGGAAAAAATGAAATTGGGAATATTTGGGATTTTCTGGCTTTTTCTGGGAATTTTCTGAATTTTTGGATTTTTAGGCCAAGAGGGGTATTTTGGGTATTTAGAGGGTATTGGGAGGTTTTCTTGGAATTTTTGGTATTTTTGGGTATGGATGATCAGTTTAAGTGATGTGGAAATGTTTGGGATTGATTTTGGAGAATTTTGGGTAATTTGGAAATTTTTGAGAAATTTGGGTAATTTCGAGGGTTTTGGGTAAGCTAGCGGGTGTAGGGTCCGGGGGTCGAAAATTGAAAATTTGGGAAATTGAAGATTGGGTGAATTTAAGTGGAAAGAAATCATTTTGGTTGAGCCATGAAGCCATATCAAGCCCACATGAGCCATGAAGGGACTCATTTGAGGCATTCACTATGTTGTTCCTAACCTCTTGCGCAAGGGCTTAGGGGTTAAGGACCATCCATGTGGATCACTTACATGAGTCGGGAGGTCGAGTTAGGTATGGGTGTGGTTTTAGGAGGTATGTGGAAGTGTAGTGTGTAGGTGTAGTGTATAAGTGTAGTGTGTGTAAGTCGGCCCTTCACCGGACCGGGCCACCTGAGGGCGGTCTAAGGCCAAAGAGTCCTATAGGAACTCATCCTTTAAACTTCCACATTTGATTTCAACCCCTAGGTGATTAGGGGTCTACGGTCAAGTTTTTGAAGTTTGCGGGGAGTTAAGAAGTGGTTTGAATTTCTAAAAGGTGGGTCCCAATTCTAGTCCTCTAAGACGATCAAAGGAAAAGCCTAAGGCTAGATCCTAAGTACTAAAGAGAAGAAGAGAAGACCTCATCAAAAATGAGGTCAACAAATGGACCCCCAATAGGTGTGGTGAGCTGACGGAGCACACCGCGCGTATTGGCGTTGACCGAAACGATCAACAAAACCAACACAGACGTCCAAGTGACAAACTTAGGACGAAATAGAGGAGTTTTCGCTGGGGAGTAGCAAGTATATCTCTGAAACTGGAGATTCCTAAACTCTCGGCGGGAAAGGAAAAGGAGGTGAATCCCAAATCACATGACCTGGGAATTTCGATTTAGATTTTATTTTGTTTCAATTTAAGTTTTGATGTGTGAGTTTAGATTTTAGTTTGGAGTTTCAATTTAGATTGAAGTTTGTCAAAATTAATTTGAAGGATTTGATTTGAAATGAAAATTGGAATTCTGAGGTTTTAGATGTAACATCTTCAACCTCGAAAGAAAATTGAATTGATTAGATTGAATCGTTGCAATGAGAAGAGATCTCAGAGTAATGCGGTGTTAGATGTAAAATCCTTAACCTCAAGAGTTTGATTTTGATGTATTTCGGTGCAATAGGAAAAGAATCCTAAAGCGATGCGGTCTTGGATGTAAAATCCTCGACCCAAAAGGTTTGAATTTGATGTATTTCAGGTGCGATAGGAAAGAATCCTAAAGTAGTGCGAGTCTTGGATGTAAAATCCTCGACCCAAAAGGTTTGAATTTGATGTATTTCGGTGCGATAGGGAAGAATCCTAAAGCGATGCGGTCTTGGATGTAAAATCCTCGACCCAAAAGTTTGAATTCGATGTATTTCGAGTGCAATAGGAAAGAATCCTAAAGCAATGCGATCTTGGATGTAAAATCCTCGACCCAAAAGTTTGAATTTGATGTATTTCGGTGCAATAGGAAAAGAATCCTAAAGCGATGCGGTCTTGGATGTAAAATCCTCGACCCAAAAGTTAGAATTTGATGTATTTCAGTGCAATAGGAAAAGAATCCTAAAGCAGTGCAGTCTTGGATGTAAAATCCTCGACCCAAAAGTTAGAATTTGATGTATTTTAGTGCAATAGGAAAAGAATCCTAAAGCAGTGCAGTCTTGGATGTAAAATCCTCGACCCAAAAGGTTGAATTTGATGTACTTCAGTGCAATAGGAAAAGGATCCTAAAGCAGTGCGGTCTTGGATGTAAAATCCTCGACCCAAAAGTTTGATTTTGATGTATTTCGGTGCAATAGGAAAGAATCCTAAAGCGAGTGCGAGTCTTAGATGTAAAATCCTCGACCCAAAAGTTAGAATTTGATGTATTTCGAGTGCAATAGGAAAAGAATCCTAAAGCGGTGCGGTCTTGGATGTAAAATCCTCGACCCAAAAGTTAGAATTTGATGTATTTCAGTGCAATAGGAAAAGAATCCTAAAGCAGTGCAGTCTTGGATGTAAAATCCTTGACCCAAAAGGTTGAATTTGATGTACTTCATTGCAATAGGAAAAGGATCCTAAAGCAGTGCAGTCTTGGATGTAAAATCCTCGACCCAAAAGTTTGAATTTGATGTATATTTGATTCGAGATCTGGAAGAAATTGAATTTGAATTTGATTGAGACTCGGATTTGGAATGCGGAAAGAATGAATCGGAAATTCGGAAGGATGAGTTTGAACTCGATTGAAATTTGATTTAAGATTTGATTTGAAATTTGGAAGATCAAATTTGAAACTTGATCGGGAGTGGATTTGGAATTTGATTGAGAATTTGATTTGTGATTTGAAAAGATTGAAATTTGATTCGGAATTTAGAAAGATTGAATTTGAAATTTGATTTGAAATTTGGAAGGATGGAATTTGAGATTTGTGTTGATTTCGTTTATCTTTTAATGGTTCAAATTTTATTTTATCGTTTATTTAATGTTCATGTGAATTTGGTGTTTGTCATTTTTTAAGATTTTTTTTTAGGAAAGTTTTCTTTTATTCTTCTTTCTTTATTTCTTTTCTGCTCCTTGTTCGAAGTTCATTTAACTTTAATGGCGTTTCCCAATCAATTTGCACAAAAGAGGTGAAGGCCAAAAACGTGACATGGTCACTTTCATTCCAATCATGTTGAAAATACATCATACAACTCGATCCGGAATACATTTCATACAATCCATGTAGACTCAAAACGGATCGTGTATGATCTTTGTTGGTCCATCAAAAGAAGCATTTGTCAAAAAATCCATGTACGAATAGTGGGGTACATGGTTAATAACATCACCTTCCAAGCCATCCTTGGCAAGGATGCTTGGTTGGATGTACGTTGGAGGTGTGATATTTCCCATGTAACTCACGACTCGTAAGCGCGGAGGTTCTCTAGCTGCGGGTCCGGTTGGAAATGGTAAGGTATCTTCGTCGTCGTCCATTCTCCCGAAAGTAGCGAGATCCGCTCCATCGGCACTCCCGGTATGCAATGCTTAGCGATATCCGCTCCGTTGCCCTTCGGTATCATGACGGAACCCACCGGTAAAGGTATCTTTGTCGGCCCTCGGAACTCACCCGGGCCTGCTTATCCGGAGGTCGGATCCCAACATGATGTCACACTCGTTCAAGAAAGAGGCTGTGCGGAAGGTCCGACGAAGTCGTGGTGATCTATATGTGGGGGTATGCGATCACCCCGTTTGTAGATGTTGATAATGCGGCTATTGGGTATGCAATCTGCGGCGATACCCTCCATGTTATCAATCTTTTCACCATTCTCTTGATGACTAATGGCATCGGATCTACTTGCCCATGACGAAGTATTCTCGGTGGGTTTCCCTTCCTGTCTTCGACGAAGTTGTAGCGAGCATCCGCATCGTATTGTGATTCTTCCCTTCCCCGGCATCCATCTCCGGGGTTCCGAGTATGTGTTTTCTCTCGGGCGGCTGCTCGGCCCATTCTTTTCGAATCCGGATACAATCCACGATTTCGTCGTTGTTCATACTGCGAGAATACGTCGGTATGTAGCTCGAGGCCCTCTAGTATGTTGATTCTTCTTCCTTTAATTCTCTCGAAGTATTCAAAAGTTTTCTTTTCAACGTTTTGCATCCTCTCCAGCTCGTATTCCGGAATGATCTGCAGATGGCGAGGCCTTGTGACATATTGCGGGATATATGGTTCAATCCCTTCACGTTCTCCTCGCATACCTCGGCTCCTCGGGGATGATGCCTGTCGGGACATCCCCGGGGTTGCTTCGCAACAAGGTCATGCATCATCGGTGGTTCTATCCGATGGCGTGGTAGCCTTCTTTCTTCGATCTTCGAAGATTTCCACGGTTCTTTTCGTTATCCTAGGAGCCGGCCTCCTTTCTTCGGGTTCTCGGTGAACCGGTGTCCTTGAAATGTGTGTGCTTGGCATTAGCAATTGTCTCATCGCGCTGGTCCGCGGCTAGTTTTGTTAACATCTTACGGATACGGCGATTCTTATTTCTTCGTTGCGTGGGCGCGAGAGTAGCTCTCCGCACTTCTTGAATCTCCGTGGGCGCGGCGGCGACAAGCTCGCCCTCACTCTGTAGCGACTACGGACTTCATTTTCTTATCTTCTTCGGTGTTTGCATTTCTTTTCTTGTTGTTGGATTGGTGGCTTGGGCCACCCACTTTCATCACTGCATCGCCGGGTAGTTCTTCTCGGTTAGCGGGACCCGATCACTTTCCTCGTACTTGTAGGCTGCTCGGTGCGAAATCCGAGTCAATCTCTATTATCGCTCCATCTTTCACCCTCTTTTCATTGAGTGCAAGGCTTACGCCATTCTTAAAGTTCGGGACCAACCGCCCGTTCGACATTTCCCTGCGAAAAGACAAGGAAAAGGATCGGGGGCCGTACTTAAGAACAAGAACATTAAGAAAATGTTTATTAAAGACATTTTTTTATTTCTCCTATATTTTAAAATTTAACGGGAATGAAGTAGGATAAGATCAGGGAAGAGATTTTGATTTGGAAAGGAAAACAAGGAAAACTTTATTATCATGATTTTATTTATCTTAGCACATTTTATTATTTTTGGGTTCGGACCCAATCATAAGTAATTACTTCACCCGTGTTTCTTAGGGATGAAGAATTCATTCCTTCGAAACATCAGGTAGCGTAATACTTTTTCAAGTATCGTCCGTTGATCGGAAGCATATGTCGTTCTCCCTGGCAATTCACTAGCTCGGTAGGAACCTCCTGAGTATACTTGCTTCAACCACAAACGGTCCTTCCCAAGTGGGTTCAAATTTTCCTCCTATCTTGCGGTGTGCAAGAATAGGTCTCTTGAGAACAAGAACTAAGTCACCAACTTTGAAGGTTCTTGGGCAGACCAGTCTGTCATGGGCTTGAACCATCTTAGCTTGGTATAGTTCTAAATTCCGCTGCGCTGCAAGTCTTTTCCTTTCCAGGCTTTCTAATTCTTCGAGTCATAATCGACATTTTCTTCGTCGTGATCTTGTTTGCAACTGCAATTCTGAGTGAAGGAAGCCGAACCTCTAAAGGTAACACTGCCTCGGACCCATACACTAGAGCGTAAGGTGTAGCTTAAGTAGGAGTTCTGAAGGTTGTACGGTAGGCCCATAAGGCTTCTAACAATTTCTCGTGCCAATTTCTCTTATTATCGTCCAAGGTTTTCTTTAAGATTTGAACGAGAGTTTTATTAAAAGCCTCGAATTAGACCGTTTGCTCTTGGGTAGTAAATTGTTGAGTATCGCCGGTCGATTCCGTGTCTCCCGACAAAATTGTTGATTTGTGTGCTTCGAATGCCGACCCATTATTTGAGATGATCTCGCGCGGCACTTCGAAACGGTAGACAACTTGGTTCTTGAAAAACTATAGCACGTGGTGTGCTTTCACTTCTCTAAGTGGAACTGCTTCTGCCCACTTGGAAAAGTAATCTGTAGCCGCAAGAATGAAGCGATGTCCTTTTAAAGATGATGGTTCTATCGGACCCACTATATCTGTGCCCCAACATTCAAATGGCCACGACGCAATTGTTGGATGTAGCACATTTGGAGGTTGGTGTAGAACCACTCCGTGCACTTGGCATTGGTGACAGCTCTTGGCGATTTTCATGCGGTCGGTCATCATCGAGGGCCGGTAGTACCCTAGTCTTTTAATTTTCATTTTCATCTTCGGACCCGACCGGTGAGCGCCACGAGTCCTGAATGCACCTCTTTAACAATTTCACGGGCCTCGGACCCGCTTAGGCACCTTAGCCACATTTGATCAAAAGACCTTCCGTACAATGTGTTGTTTATTAATGCGTAGGACGAGTTCTTTTCTTGATCCGATGGGCTAGCGACCTATCGTCCGGTAGCTTTCCTGTTTGCGGGTAGTTCATCAATAGGCCGTCGCCAATCTTCCGTGTTTTCACATCACTTGCTGCAATCGATTCTTTTTCTTTTTCGATTTGTGTATTGTGTCGATGTCGAGCCGTGATAGGACCTGACGTCCGTGAACTGACACTTCCACTGATTCATCTTGCAAACAGGCGAATTCTTTTGTGAGACGGGCTAAAGCATCTGCTAAAGCATTTTCTTTTCTGGGAATTTTGTAGATCGTTACATTTGGAATCTGTTCCAACAACTGTATGGCGTACTGGAAGTATTGCTCGAGTCTTGGCTTTAAAATTCCGTATTGTCCAGCGATCCGTTGAATGATTAACTGCGAATCCCCGTAGATGTTGATGTCCGTTATCCCCATTTGAATAGCTAATTCCGAGTCTCGTTATGAGGGCTTCGTATTCGCTTCGTTGTTTGTACACGGTTCGGCGAGTGGTAGGAGTATCTTAACATCCCCCGCTCCGGTGTTATAAAGATTAGCCCGATTCCCGCCTTCACAGGCACTATCACTTGCGATTCTTCGTCTTTGTGTGTCGAAGATGCTCCGTCGAAATATAATTCCCAACGTCGATCATCGGGGTCTTCTAGGTTCATTATTTGTTCATCCGGCAAATCGTCATTGAGAGGAGATTCTGCCGCAAAGGGTGAGTTGCGAGGAAGTCTGCTAAGACTTGTCCCTTACGGCACGCAGAGGCACGAAATTTATATCGAATTGCAATAATATCATTGACCATCCGGCAAGTCCGTCGGAAAGTGTTGGACGAGTCATCGAGTATTGCAATGGATTAAACTTCGAGATCGGGTTAACCTTATGAGAAAGCATGTAGTGCTCGAGCTTTTGAGCGGCGAAGATCGAGGCCAAACAATGCTTTTCAATTGCGGGATACCTTACTTCCGTCGGAAGTAAACGACGGCTTAAGTAGTAAAGAGCATTTTATTTACCCCCATCATTGACACAGGCTAACGGGGCTCCGAGAGAGTCGTCTAAAGCCGCGGTGTAAAGTATCGCGGTCTACTCCGAGACGAGGGCTGCTAAGACAGGAGGTGTCATTAAATATTGTTTAATGTCCTTGAAGGCCTTCCGGCATTTCTCTTCCCGAATAAATTTGGCGTCCTTTTTAACTCAGTGCCGAGAAAGGTCGACACCTACCGACGGAGTTTGAGATAAAGCGTCGAAGATATGCCGACTTCCCTCGAAAAGATCGTAGTTGTTTTAAGGTTTTGGGAGGCGGCATTTCTAAGATAGCTTTAATCTTTTCCGGTCGATTTCAATTCCACGATGTCGGACAACGAACCCTAAGAATTTCCGGAGGTGACGACGAAGGCGCATTTTAAGGGATTCATCTTAAGGTTAAATTGTCTTAATCGTTCGAAAACAATTCTCGAATCATACGGTGGTTTTCCTTTACTTTGCTTTTGATGACCACATCGTCCACGTAGCATTCGACTTGATTGTGGATGAGATCATCAAAAATTCTTGTCATTGCTCTCCGGTAGGTTGCTCCTGCGTTCTTCGAGTCCGAATGGCATCATCGTGTAGCAAAATACTCCGATCGGCGTTACGAATGCTCGTAAGCTTTCATCTTCTGGAGCCATTTTTATCCGGTTGTATCACGAAGATCCATCCATGAACGAGAATATTTCATGTGTTGAAGCAATGTCGATCATTAATTCCAGGATCGGTAGAGGGAATTCATCCTTTGGACATGCCTTGTTTAAATCTCCGAAGTCCACACAAATTCGATCCGACCATTCTTCTTCTCGATTGGAACCACATTGGCTAGCCAGTAGGGTATTGTTCTTCACGGACAAATTTAGCGTCTATTAGCTTTTTAACTTCGGCTATGACTTGTTGTTCGATTTCTAGACGCATTCTTCCGGGACCTTGTCCGATCGGAGCAAGTAGGATCCACTCCTAGCTTATGGTACGCGACCTCTGGAGCTAATCCTGGCATTTCATCGTAGTTCCAAGCAAAACAGTCTTTAAATTCCATTAATAATTTGATTATTTCTTCAGAGTCTTCTTTATTGAGTAAGGAGCTAACAAAGGTAGGCCTAGGCTCTTCGCTAGTACCTAAGTTAACTTCCATTAACTCATCTATTGTAGATTTAATTTCTTCTTCGAATTCTGGTGGAGCATCTCTAATTTGTAAATCTTCGAGTTCATCTGTAGTTTCCATGCAGTTTTCATTGGACTCGCAAGTGACAACCAAGCAAAATCCAGTATCGTCAACTGACCCTACTGTGCCGAATCCGAGTCCATGCTTTGAATTGGGTGGACGACCGGAGTTATTCCATAATTTTTCAAAATGTTGTGATTGGCCTTTTATCCATTGTCGAGGTAATAAACCACGTTGAATTAAATTTTGAACACGGGGAGAGTACCACTCAAAAGGTAATTCCATTAATTCGATGAAGTGACATCTTCAAATTGTACATGATTTTCAGTTTTGGAGGAAGAAGCACCACAATAGAATTTGATTGGCCTTGCACCGTTATTACGTACCTCTTTGACCACCATACCCTCGATCTTGCTCGACTGGATCAGGGTTAGGGTCATAGTATGTACGTAGTGGTTAATCTTCTCGTACATTGATTTATAATCTTCATTCTTTTCATCTTCGAGGGAGATCTTGAATTGCGGCTTCTTCCGACTTATTGCCGCTTGCTTCTTGTTTGATTTCTTTTTCTTCTTCGGAACTATCTTCCCAATCAACATTGATGGTCGGTTTCCTCCGTCCAACTGTCCTAACGTCTCTACCACGGCCTCGTCCCCGGCCTCGACCTCAGATGCGAGTTGTGGAGAAACCTTCACCATCTCGTCGTAAGGGAGTGGTGAGTGACTGTTGGACTTGAACTTCAAGTTCTTCGTTGTCCTGAACTTTCTTTGCTTTATTTTTTATGGTATCTCTGGAGAAGATTGTTTTCTTTGGCGGTGCATAATAAGCTGCATCTTCATGGATTCCAATCTCATGTACGGAGAATGGTTGTAAGTCTCCTTTGATGCACTGTTCCCCTCCATCGTAATATTTGATGCAACGATGCAGAGATGATGGTACCATCCTGTTTTCATGTATCCACGGTCGGCCCAGTAGAGCGTTGAACAACGTTTCTGAATCGATTATGTGAAATTTTACGGTTGTCTTTGCTAAGTCACCGGTCTTCATTAGTAGCGTTATTGACCCGAGGGCTCTTTCTCCTTTCTGGTTGAATCCTCTTAATAACATTTTGTTTGCTTCGAGCTCGCGAGCATCAATTTCCAAGTATGCTAGTGTTCGAAGACTCATTATATTGATTGATGCTCCCGGATCCACCAATACTCGGAGAGCGTAAACTTCCCAATTGTAAGCCGAAATGTACAACGGTCGGTTGTGATCTGCGTCCCAAGTAGTAGGTCAATGTCCGTGAAGGTAACGCCTCGTCTGTTCCTTTAACGAGCAAACCTCATCTAAGGAATCTCCGGCCATTTGAGCTAAGCAAATTTCTGGATCAAGTAAGGCCTTGATCAGAGCTTCTCTCATCTCCTTTGATAAGATGAGAGCATCGTAAATGCTCAGTTTGGCCGGTAGTTTCCTAAGATGGGCTATCACGTTGTAGTCCACTTTGTTTCCATGTGTCTTGACTTCTTCTCGAATGGGTATTTCTTCTGCTGGGGTTGGTTCTTCTTGAACAACCACCTGCTTTCCTTTGTCTTTTGGACCCATTCTTGGAGGTAGAACTTTTCCACTTCTTAAGTTGACTTCGTAATTTCTTCCGAATCTAGTGTTGAACTTGTCGGTGTCTCCTCCCGAATCGGAATGACGAGCTCTTCGGATTATCTTCAAAATGCGAAGGCTCTAACTCTATCGTAATCGGAGCTCCTCGAAACTCACAGATAGATCCGTTGCTTGTTGAACTCTCGTAGCCTCCTTGATGGATGTCTTCTTCGTTATTTTGATCGTCGAGATTGTGTATGATTTGAGAATTGTCGTTGGTATCGAAATCGATGTCCGGATTGTTGCTAGTTACGTAATCGTTAGAAACAGTCAAAACGTAGCCAACGCCATCACCCTTATCATTATATGATCCCACCGAAGTGAGCAGATAATCATACAAAATTAGAGGTTCGAGGGATTTCTCCCCCGAATCGGAAACAACTATCCTAGGATAAGCAGCCCCTAGTCTAGCCTTAGGAGTCTCGGTCCCCTCTTTTTCGTCAATTTTCTTCTTTTCTTCGATCTCCTCCTGTCGAGGTGGCTCTTCTATCGCAAGTGATAGTACCGGTTTAACAGGTCTCGAACTCTGAATTGAAGCTCACACCGAAGCAGTTCGGATGCTGTCTAAAATCTTCTTCGAAGACCTCGTCCAGGCGGTAGTCCATCCATCGTCAATTGCATAGGGATCTATCGGAATGACGGGATCGGTTGAGATAACATTGACGGAACCTCCTTTCGGGGTTCCTTCATGTACTCCTTCGGGATTGTTATATTTCCTTTCCGAAGGTTGTCGTTGAGCCAACTTTTAAAGGTAATGCAATCTTCTATCTTGTGCCCAAGCATCCGATGGTAGGGGCAAAAGTTGGGATCACCGTTCTTGTTGACTTCCTCCGGTCTTTTAGGTTACGGCAGCTGGAAATGCGGAGTCTTCATTAGGCTACGGAACATTTTCGGTCATCGCTACATTTTTGAACGGATATTCTCTCGCTCGAAGCTCCCTTAATGTACGTTGCGGACGAGGCGGTTGTTCATACTACGGAGACGACTGATAGCTGGACCGGGGTTGCTGGTAATTCTGTTGTGGTTGCTGCGGCCGTTCTGGTGGTATTTGCATCGGTATTTGTCCCGTTCTTCGATTGTGCTAAGGCTTCTCGCACCTGCTGTTCTACCAAGTTCTTGATATCCTTTTCAGGGATCATACTTTGTGTTGTATCCTTTTTCAGCTGGTCATCCCCATTGACGGATGTAATCTCCTTTCCTCCGTCTACGATGTGAATGACCTGCGGGGGTGTCTCTCCATGTGGTTGTACTTGACTGCGGAGAGTGGCCGCAGCTACGGCCATCTCTTCCATCCTTTTCGCCATTTGAGCGATCGTGTCGTCCTTTTCTCGAAGCTGTCTTCTCATCGGTTCCGGCTCCTCTCTTCTGCGCGTGCCGGGAGCACCTTGCGAAGCCGATGAAGCTCGTGTCTCACCCATATTGACTTCTGCATATTCGTCGTCCATGAACTCCGATGAATCGATCTCATCTCCGAACTTTTCTTCTCTTTCTTTTGCCAACCTTCGGATATCGGTTCTCAACTTTTCCATGGCGTCTTCTAGCGGAGCTTTCTGTGTGTCTTTGCGGTTGTCATGCGATAGTTTCCGGGTCCCTTTTTCACGAGTCCCCTTTATCGCGGTAGCACTTTCTTCGATTCCGGTCTCCGGCGAGACTTTCTTTCTCGAGCTATCTGTTTCGATCTCAGCTGCCCCGTAGTGGGACGCCATACCATCCTTCTAGCAGCGAGAAGGTCTAGGACCGGATGGTCACGTCGGCCAAATGTCGGAAGGTGGTATCCTCCCTAATCTGTAATCCCGAGACTACGACGGGCGGGGCTAGCCTTCATTCTCTTGCTTGGCTTTTACGTCATGATGGCGGGCTCTACTCGGGGCCCAAGACGGGATTTGACCGGTACCCGCCCTATCCTTCGTAGAATTTCCGATACGGGGCGGTTTTCCTTCCTTGCTAACTTTTCTACCAAAGTTTGCGGTCGAGCAAACGGCGTAGTTCTAGTTCTTTTCTTGCGGCTATCGTTGTAGTATGCGGGCCGAGGTAATGTGGCAACAATCTTGCGAACATTCTCCTCATCCTCTGCGGCGGAGAGGGGATGGAACCTGCTTCCTCCCAAAAGTGGTATGTAGTCGGGCGGTGGTGTATATTCCGGTAGCGGTGTATATTCGGCGGCTACGGAATTTCCTCCAGGAAAGCGATGTCGGCGGCTACGGCTTCTCTGGCGATCCTTCTACTTTTGTTTCTTCTTTGGGTCCTCGTCAGTGACGGAATCTTTGAACTGGACCCGATTTAGAAAATAGAAGGTCTTACAGGAAGATCTGTACCCTCCACGGTGACAGGTTTACCATAATTCTGGATTTCTTTCCCTTTTGATTTGGCAGAAGTCGGGGTAGGTGCGAAACGACTAGACCGGTGGGGGTAGTAAGAACGGTCCTCTGCGGACGGCGGTACTCTTCCTAGTCGGGATCCTTTGCGGGGGAGGAAACTCTTGGGTCGACCTAAGGTTGAATTCGAGCGGCGGTTCCTCGGCTTCGGATACCTTGTTCGTCGGTGCGAAGAGGGAGACGTCGGTGACCTTGACGTTCGTGTTTTCAAATCCTCGTCCAAATCGGATGATCCCATTGTCGGGCGGCTCATCCTTATAGACGGCGAAGTCCGATCCGTTGGTGAAGGAGAAAATCGGTTTCGGGGCTTCCATTTCGCAAGGTAGATTACGGTTGTCAGTCCCAAGTTATGCTTCTTTTCTTTAGGACAAGAAGAAAGGAATTGAAAAGAGTCCGAACTCATTCTTGTTCATGTATTTATAAGAAGGAATCATTAGTTAAAAGAATCACTTATTAGAGGGTTTGTTTATTTAGAACGGAATGTTCAAAGGTGTAGAGAAGGTAAGGAATCCGATTCGAGTTGGAAAGGAAAAGAAAGTCTTAAGCAAGACTTCTCGACTCGAAGGATCATTCCTAAACTAACACCTATTGGGGGTCCACCCCACCTCGAAATGAGGTAAAAGGATCTCGGAACCTCTCTGTTTAGGGGTGTCTAAACAGTGGCTCCTAAATCCGAGAGAATGTTGGCTATACTTGTCCAAGGTAGAAATGAACATAGTATTCCAACGGAAAGAAGGGTAGTTTGATCCACAAGGGACATGGATACACTTCCGATTTTTGAAAGCAGAATTATCTGATTAAAATGGAGAGAGGAATTTCCCCAGCGGAGTCGCCAGAAATCTGTCGGCATATTTTTAGGTTGTGTTTTATTTTGAAGAGGGGTCGCCTAACAGAAATCTGTCGGCGAATTTTAATTTAATTAAAATAAATAATTTGAAAAGTAGTATTTGATTTTGAAAATAATTTCAAATTTGAAGGTTTTAAGATATGAGACTAAACCGATCTCACATCCCAAATAGTTTATATAAACGAGCACCGCACCACAAACCGTGTATCTATCCCTAAGGATAGACACACTCGCTGACGGTGGGGCTCGATTAAATAAACTAGAAAATTTGTGACATCCGTTTGGTCCGCGAACCAATTTTATAAGCCGACAAAATTCCCCTGCTTAATATGAAAACATTAAACGGAGGTTTATATTACCCAGGTTCTTCAAAATTCCCTATAAGGGCAAGCCCACTATAGTCAATTACATCTTAAGTGACGGGAATCACCTAAGAAAACTCTCGATAATAATCAATAATTCCGCTCTCGAAGGATTTGAAAGTTTAAGTTTTCAAGGGATTGAATTTTGGAATTTCAATAGGGAATGGATCAAACTTGGAACATTTTGTTTTGTGAATCCAAAGGAAGAAAGGTAGGAGAAATCACAGATTCGAAGTGAACTTCGGTAATTTCCCGACTATCCTATTATTTGGCTTAAATTTAGGAAAATCCTAATGTTTATTTAAATGTTTTGATTTTGTCAATTTTAATTAATTAGGACTTATATTTATATGATAAAATCATACAAATAGCCTTGAAGATGTGAGGGTTTATGTCGTATCAGACGACTACCTCGGAATCCTAAGTCCGGTTAGGGCTTAATTTGCAAGGCAAATGCCTAACAAAAGGTTGAGGATTTATGTTGCACTAAGCAAACTACCTCGAAATCCTATGGCTTGGTTATTTAATTCTAGGAAAGTTTTGCTGAAGTAGGTTCGAGTTTTCTTGACGACGATGGCCGTCTTTGCCCACCATGCTCCGAGCTCCTTACTTGTTGCAGAGGTTTAGTTTTAGAAATCATAAATCGGGGAGATGAGAAAAGTGTTTTGGTTTAGAGAAGTCTTAATTTTCCAAGTGTTTTTTTTGTGTTTTGATTAAAACAAATCTTAAAGTTGATTATAATGACACCGGTTAAGATCCCACGGTTCCATTCTTCCGGCATCATTATTTTTATCGGATTCACTTAGTCCGGATGAATTTGCTAAACTCAATCGAATGAGTTCCACACTTTCATTTAGACCGTGGGAAATCCAGTTAGCAACACGTAGGTTACATCATCCAAGGTATTCCCGATCATCCAACGGGACGTTTTAATTTAGTTGCGATTGCGGTTTTGTGTTCGTTTGTGATTAAATTTTGAGTTGTTTTATATTTTGAAATGTTGTGGCGGTGAATTTTATCTTGCAATGACTTTTAACTTAGTTTTGGTTTCGGTTTTAGGGTCTATCCTAAAGGTGTGGGTTTTCATGCAACGGTTGTTTATCATGCGAAAAGTAAGTGTGATGCGAGTAAAGTAAATTGCGATAATGTAAATTGCAAGAAAGTAAATTGCAATAAAATAAAAGCGTACTCGGAGGGTCTTCCCGTCATCCCAAGCTTTGCTCGGAGAAGTGTGGCTTCGATCGAGAGTTATCGCACCTTCGACCGGATCCCGAGCAAGCTCCGGATGAAGTCTCTGAGTCGCAGTGAATTGTGCGGTGTGATTTCGACCAAGCCCGATCCACAAAGCTTGGAGGCTGGAGCAACTGGGTGGCTTGGAGATGGGGCTTTTGCTGGTGGACACCTTCCCTTGGTCTGGTGAAGGTGTAGAACCAATCAATTTGGGAATTGGCTCATTGTGGAGAAGTGTCCTGGTTTTGGGTGGAATTTCAGTTGGGAAATTGGATTTTATTAGTGGGGATTAGGGCAAATTGACACTGGGGATCAATTGCTCTAAGGGTGGAGAAGGGTTTGGAACAATTTTGGCAGATTTTCGGCAAGGTTTGTGCAACTCTCTTCTCTTGGCCGTGAGGGGGTTGGGTTTAAATAGAGGTGGGCGGAGAGCCTCCCGGGGATGACCGAGGTTGGGATCACTTGCTGCGGTCATGGGAAGAACGATCATGGTGGCCATTGGGCATGGGGCGGCTCGGTAAGGTGTAATTTCAAAGTTGGCTCACATGTGAGCTCTCGGGTGTGGTGTTTTCCGACGATCCGGGCGGCTCGCCGGCAGGCATGGGTCACCATCTTGACCGGGGAGGTCGGGGCTTGGCAATGGTGAAGTCGATTGGGCTTGGACATGTGTAAAGTGTTTGGATTAAAATGGAATGGGGGAGAGGCCACTTTGGCTTGAAATTGGTCGACCCATTGGTTTGGGTTGGGTTCACCTCCCCATGGCTGGTCTTGGGCTGAGAAGATCGGTTAGGCTAGCTGGTCGAAGGTGGTGATGTCCTTTTCCGAGAATATTTGGATTAAATCTTGGTTAAGGGGAAACATGCTTAAGGCTAATGACTTTTAGGAGATGGTTAAAGGACCTCCTCCTTTTGCCATTAATGGCATGGTCACATGCCAAATTTTCATGGCTTCATATGGCTTGTGAATGGCTCATCCTTGGCTCCATTTGGCTTGGGAAAAAGCTTGGGTCGATTTCATGAAAATGGGTTTTAAGAATTTTTGGTAATTTGATGGAAATTTGTATGAAACTTGATTTGGAATAATTTGATGGTGAATTTAGGACTTAGGTAATGGCTTTAATTAAGTGGATGACAAATGGAGATGTCATGTGGGCTTTAGGGTAGATTTTGGGCCTTTGGTTGTGGTGAAGTGGGCTTTTAGGAAAGTTTAAAGGAAATAGGCTTTTTGATTTTAGGATGGGCATTTGGGTAAAGATTTTGTGAAGAACTTTGTCAAATAAATGTCATAATTGGTTTAGGGATGTTCTATGAAGGGCTTGGAATCAATTTGGTGTGATTTGGAGTTGAATTGGTTTGAATTTGGATTTATTTGGTGAGTGGGCCTATGTAGGTCAAATTGGGCTAACTTGGGCTAATGTTGGGCTAGGGTTGAAATTGATATAAAATCAATGTTGAGAAATGTTTTTGGGAGTGTTTCAAAGAGGTTTTGACTTTGCTTGGGCTTTGATTTTGGGGTTTGGGCTCATTTGGGTTAGGTTTGGGTTTAGGTCAAAATAGGGCCTTTTAACTTTGGGTTGAGTTTGAGTGGGGTTTGGGTCCAAATTTTGGGTAAATCATGTTAGTATTTTGTTTGTGGGGATGTTAAGGAAGATTTAGAAAAGATTTGGGGTTAATTGGAATTGAATTGGGTGAGTTTGGGTTAGGTTTGGGTCATGGGTCCAAATTGGGCTTTAAGGCCAAAAGTGAGATTGGATCCAAATGTCAATCAAATTGGGCATGGATTTGGTCTAGATTGGTATTTGGGATATTGAATTGAAGTTTAGAATTGAATTGGACCAAAATTGGGGTCAATTGGGTAGGTTTGGTTTGACATTGGGTGCACTTAGGGTTAAAATGGGTCAAATTGGGGTTTTGACAAAAGTAGGGTAAATTGACAAAATTGGCCCATGGTGTAATTAGACAAAATGAAATTGGGAATATTTGAGATTTTCTGGAATTTTCTGGGAATTTTCTGAATTTTTGGATTTTTAGGTCAAGAGGGGTATTTTGGGTATTTGGAGGGTATTGGGAGGTTTTCTTGGAATTTTTGGTATTTTTGGGTATGGATGATCAGTTTAAGTGATGTGGAAATGTTTGGGATTGATTTTGGAGAATTTTGGGTAATTTGGAAATTTTTGAGAAATTTGGGTAATTTCGAGGGTTTTGGGTAGGCTAAGCGGGTGTAGGGTCCCGGGGGTCAAAAATTGAAAATTTGGGAAATTGAAGATTGGGTGAATTTAAGTGAAAAGAAATCATTTTGGTTGAGCCATGAAGCCATATCAAGCCCACATGAGCCATGAAGGGACTCATTTGAGGCATTCACTATGTTGTTCCTAACTCTCTTAGTCAAGGGCTTAGGGGTTAAGGACCATCCATGTGGATCACTTACATGAGTCAGGGAGGTCGAGTTAGGTATGGGTGTGGTTTTAGGAGGTATGTGGAAGTGTAGTTAGAAGGGGTAGTGTATAAGTGTAGTGTGTGTAAGTCAGCCCCTTCACTGGACCGGGCCACTGAGGCGGTCCTAAGGCCGAAGAGTCATCATAGGAACTCATCCTTTAAACTTCCACATTTGATTTCGACCCCCAGGTGATTAGGGGTCTACGGTCAAGTTTGTGGAGTTTGCGGGGAGTTAAGAAGTGGTTTGAATTTCTAAAAGGTGGGTCCTCGTTCTAGTCCTCTAAGACGGTCAAAGGAAAAGCTAAGAGCTAGATCCTAAGTACTAAAGAGAAGAAGAGAAGACCTCATCAAAAATGAGGTCAACATTTGCTTATCCTAGGATGGTTGTTTCCGATTCGGGGGATAAATCCCTCGAACTCCTGACTCTGTATGATTATTTGCTCACCTCGGCGGGATCTTATAATGATAAGGGTTATGGTGTTGGCTACGTTTTGACTGTTTCTAACGATTACGTAACTAGCGAGAACCGGCTTAATCCGGATCTCGATTCCAATACAGATAATGATTCTCAAATCATACACAACCTCGATGACCACGATGAAGAAGATATTCACAAAGGATGCTACGAAAGCTTGACAAGCAACGAGTCCATTTGTGAAATCCGAGGGGCTCCGATCACCATAAAATTAGAACCATCAGACACCGAAGCAACTTCAGAAGAGCTAGTTGTTCCAATTCAAGAGGATACACCGGCAGTTTCAACACCAAATTCAGAAGACATAACTGAAGTAAATTTAAGAAGTGGAAAAGTTCTACCTCCGAGAATGGGTCCAGAAGGATAAAGGAAAGCGGTGGTTGCTCGGGAAGAGCCGACCCAAGCGGAAGAACTGCCCGTTCGGGAAGAAACCGAGGAACATGGTAATAAAGTGGACTACAATGTGCTAGCCCATATTAGGAAATTACCAACCAAACTAAGCATATACGACGCTCTGATCCAGTCAAATGAGATGAGGGAGGCTCTAATCAAGCCTTTACTTGATCCAAAGATTTGTTTAGCCCAGATGGCCGATGAGGTTTGCTCGTTAAGAGAACAGCTAGGTGTTACCTTCATGGACAATGATCTATTACTGGGAACAACAGATCACAACCGACCGTTATACATTTCAGTCACTATTGGAAAGTTTACGCTCTCCAGAGTGTTGGTTGATCCGGGAGCATCAATCAACATAATGAATCTTCGGACGCTAGCATATTTAGAAATTGATGCTCGTGAGCTTGAAGCAGACAAGATGCTATTAAGAGGCTTCAATCAAAAAGGAGAAAGAGCTCTTGGATATAACACTACTAATGAAGACCAGTGATTTAGCAAAGACAACCGCAAAATTCTACATAATTGATTATGAAACATCGTTCAACGCTCTACTGGGTCGACCGTGGATCCATGAAAACCGGATGGTACCGTCGTCTCTACACCAGTGCATAAAGTATTACGAAAGAGGGGAACAGTGCGTCAAAGGAGACTTGCAACCATTCTCCGTACACGAGATTGGAATTCATGAAGATGCGGCCTACTACACGCCTCCGAAGAAAAGAATCTTTTCTAGAAATACCATACTAAACGAAGCAAAAGAAATTCGAGACGATGAAGAACCTGAAGTTCTAGTCCAACAGTTACTCACCACTCCTTTACAGCAAGATGGTGACGATTTCTCCAGGACTCGCACCCGAGGTCGAGGCCGGGGACGAGGACGTGGAAGAAATGTTGGAACAGTTGGACAGAACAGTTTCGAAGAAGAAGAAGAAATTAAGAAAGAAGCAGCGACAATAAGTCAAAAGAAACCACAGTTCAAGATCTCTCTTGAAGATGAAAAGAATGAAGAATACAAATCAATGTACGAGAAGATTAACCATTATGTACATACTATGACCCTGACCCCGATCCATTCTAATAAGATCGAGGGTATGGTGGTCAAGGAATTACATGGTGGCGATACTAAGCTGATAAAGTTTTATCGTGGTGCTTCTTCTTCCAATACTGAAAAAGATGTACAATTTGAAGATGTTACTTCTTCCGAATTAATGGAATTACATTTTGAGTGGTACTCTCCCTGTGTTCAAAATTTAATTCAACGTGGTGTCTTACCTCGACAATGGACAAAAGGCCGATCACAACACTTTGAAAAATTATGGAATAATGCCGGTCGGCCTCCCAATTCAAAACATGGTCTCGGGTTCAACAAAGTATGATCAGTTGATGATACGGCATTTTGCTTGGTTGTCACTTGCATATCTAATAAAGAGTTCTTGGAAGCCTCAGAAGATCTTGAGGATCTACCAATCGGCGACGCTCCACCAGAATTCGAAGAAGAAATCAAATCTACGATAGACGAGTTAATGGAAGTTAACTTAGGTACTAGCGAAGAGCCTAGGCCAACCTTTGTTAGCTCCTTACTTAGTAAAGAAAATTCCGAGGAAATAATCAAGCTACTAATGGAATTCAAGGACTATTTTTCTTGGAGTTACGACGAAATCCCAGGATTAGCTCCAGAAGTCGCAGTTCACAGGCTAGGAGTGGATCCTACTTCCATTCCAGTCAGACAAGATCCCAGAAGAATGCATCTAGAAATTGAAGAACAAGTAATAGCCGAACTTAAGAAGCTAATAGACGCTAAATTTGTCCATGAAGAACAATACCCTACTTGGTTAGCCAACATGGTACCAGTCAGAAAGAAGAATGGTCATATCAGAATCTGCGTAGATTTCAGAGATTTGATAAAGCATGTCCAAAATACGAATTCCCGCTACCAATTCCAGAATTGATGATCGACATCGCTTCGACGCATGAAATCTTCTCATTTATGGATGGATCATCAGGATACAACCAGATAAAGATGGCACCAGAAGATGAAAAGCTCACGGCCTTCCGAACACCTATGCTTGATTACTGAATCTGCGGCTAGGCTGGGAGGATATTGGCTGCCACTTTAGAGCTCCCACGTTCCCCTCACCTGAGGGCTAACATCTACACTTTAGCTCTCAAACAATAGGACCAAATTGAATATTTTAGTCTGTCACACTAAAATCTCCAATTTTACGTCCGATAAATAATATTTCCCTATTTATTTTCACCCTCCTTCCAAGGCTTTTGACTTCCCTGAATATTGGATGTAATCCCTACTATAGTTGATAATTCAACATATTTTAACAAATCAATGGGCCAGATTAAAATGTAAATTAAGTTTTAAGTAAAAATTATCACAATTTATTGTAATATATTAGGCACTTCTATTTAATTTCATCAATTCACATAACTTCATAAACAAGGAGAAAGACTAAGAAAACTACTCAGAATGCATGGAAATTAAACAAAGCATGGATTTCATTTAAAGTTAACAACAATAAATAAAGATACTTATCTCGATTTCCTCCCTGACGGACTCCTCGAAGTTCCTCGACTTTTCCTTCTAGTACGACGACACTTCTAAACTCACTAATTACACTTACTAAAACTAAAATTTCAACTTCGACTCAAAAACTCACTAATTACACTATAAAACTCTTAAAATAGACACCAAGTAGACACTCAGACTCTCTAAAATTGACACACTACATCCTAAAATTCGTCCTCTATTTATAGAAGTAGACAAAGGTCCAAGGGGTGCTTAAACACCTCTTCAAAAAGCATCGTCGTCGGTAAGAAACGACCTCGCCGTCGGTGGGGCTTCTAGAAGGTCTTCAAACCGCGCGATCTCGCAGTCGGCGGGCTCGGGCTCGCTGTCAGCGAGGTATTTGCAAATCCATCAAAAATTCTCCTCATGATCTCGCCGTCGGAGGGCTCAATCTCGCCGTCAGCGACTTAGTTCATTTTGCATGAATTTCTTCCTTTTTTGATCCAAATTCGCTCCATTTCATGCTTTTTGCTTTCATCACTTATAAATATTTATTCCTACAATAAAATAAAGAAAATACCTTTCTTTAAAGTGCAATTTCATAAAAAATGGGTATGAATTTCTTAATATATTTTCCTGTGATCAAAATCCCCCAAACTTAATTATTGCTTGTCCTCAAGTAATTTTAGTACTAAATAAAAATAATGATTTCTGTAATAGAATTTTTCAATTCAGATATACTATGAATTAAATTTAAATAATACTATAGTAAAGTTAAATAGAAATATTTTTAAGTAATTAAATTAATTTTATAGATATAAGATTATTTAGTTATCAGATCTAAGATTTCTAGCTTTCTATTTATTTCAGGAATGACTATATTTAAAAGAGTAAATTACTTAAGATATTTAGATGATAGGAAGTTCAAGAAAACACTATTTAGTAAAATACTAATCCATATATATAAGTTTAGAAATATATTTGAGTCTTACCCTTTAGGTGGATTCCATTAAAGCCAATTTTTGATAAGACATCTCCTCAAGCTTCTCCTCTCTTATATTTTTTTCTTTTCTTTTCTTTTTTTTGTCAAGTGAGGATTACTATATCTGGATAGCCTGTTAATAATTTTGAACTTCAACTTTCTCTTCCTAAATTTGAAACTTAAAATATTTCTTTGCTTATATGTATTTTATAGTCTTTACTTCATTGAGTTTCAATCTCTTCTTTTTCACCTAAATTCTTAAGAATTTCAATTTTAGAATATAGTTTCCCTTACTTTAAATAGTTTACTATTTTCTTATTCCTTTTAATCAAATATCTTATTCTATTAAATAATTGAATTACTAGAAACATTTTATTTAACTTTCTATAATAATTATATAAAGTAATTCATGTTTATTGAATTGAAAAATTATTATAGAAAAATCATTTGATAATAATTTTTGAAAATAGAAATTGAGAATAATTTAATAATTAAATTTGTATTTTTACCTTCCCCTAAACTTAATTTTTTCTATTTATTTCTAAATGGTGAAAAGGAAAATATACAATGAATCATACCTTTGAGCTTTAGGTATTTCTTTTCCTTGAAATTTTTGCAGGCTTTTTCATTATTTAAAGAACCTGTACTGTTAGTATTCTTCCACATATATAGTATTTAAAAGAAAGTGCTGGGATAAGAACTTTTTAATAAGTATAAAACACAACAAATGAAAACTTAATCTATTACTACACATACAATCAACTAACCTACTTTAAACATATTAAAACAATCTAAACATATTAAAAGTTCTTAACTTATAAAAACTTAAACAACACATTAAAGAAAAACTAACATCCTATCTAAAAGAAAAATTTCAAACTAACTTAACACACATAAAAAGTCTAATGTTACAACATAAGCAAACACACAAACACACCAAATCCACAGTCCATAGAAAGTACAGAATAATTACACACAGAACAATAAAGTTTTCAAAATAACAATTAATCTAAACAAACTAAACAAAGTCTCTAATCTTCCGCATCAAAATCTCAGGTTATATCATCTCCCTGATCTCCAGGCTGAGAAGGCTGAGTAGGCTGATACTGTGTGTAGCGGGGGCACTCAGGAAAGACAACATCTAACTCACCACTCCTATATCGACGTTCAGCCTCATAATATGCAATTTCGTACTCTGAATGTCGCTGGAGATATTCACTATCATAATCATGACTTCTTTCCAAGCCATCAATACTGTGGTCCGTATGCACAAATTTTCTTAACATATTCTCTCCAAATTGTTCAAAACTCTTTCTACATAGGGTCAGGTCATGCATCAGATCTTGAAGGGTAGGAGTGGTGTACTGAGGGGGTTCATAACTAGTAGAGGGTATATCTCTACTTGAAGAAGGTATATAGTCCCTTATCCCATATCTCCATCCTTCGTGGGATTCATATTTCTTAATATTATCCAGAGTAATGGGTTTCATAGGCTCAACCCATTCCTCATCATCTCTTGCCTCTACCCCAGATAATTGGCAGAGTGCATAGATAAGACCAGCATGTCCTAGTCCTCCTCCACTTTCACTTCTTGAGGTGGCTAATATATTTCTTTAAATAACATTTGCTATGTTTATGCTTCTATGTTTCTGAATACAGAAATTCAGAATTACTCTATCTCTTGTTACCTCACTATGGTGATAAGTGGGTACCACTGTAGAGCAGATAAAATAGTGCCAGGCTTTTGAAGTTGCATTTAACATAGAAAGAGGAAAATTTACCCTTTCCCGCTGCTTGATCTTCCAGACGCCTTTCCCACCAGTGAGAAAGTCTATAACTTCTTCCATAGGTCCTTCCATTGTCCCAAAAGTCTCGTACTCGCTAAGATGCAGATCATGAACTTCATAGAACGAGTTTATCCTTGCAGCCATAAATTCTACCAAAAATCCCCGAACCTTGATTGGTGCATCATCAATTGTAGTCAATTAGCATGGAACTCCTTAACTACCTCCACGTACTGCTTCGTATGAAACATAGCAAAAATTTTCCCATCCTCGTTCCTTTATTACTCACTCCACCTCTCCTCCTTGATTCTTAAAAACTCGATCTTGAATGCATTTTCTTGATTGAATGTTGTGAAAATATCTTGATTGTGCTTTCGCATTCGCAAATCGCGTTTTGTTGTAATCCAACCGTCACTTTTGTCATGGAGCCATTTTCGATCTGTGAAATTTGCAAAAAATCTTAACTAAACTCCCAAATATTACTAAGAAGGCTTCCATAACATCTAAAATCAATTTCCATGAATTTCTTCCAAGTATTTTCTCCACATTTCGAATTTTTTCAAAATTTCCCAATGTAGAAGAAATCCATGGTGAAAATCAAAAATTTTTGCATAGGAGTGAAGCTCATACCAAGGGAAGATGAAATCTGGTGTCAAAAAGTGTTGAAATAGCATCAAATCCAAGATCTCACGAGCCCTAGGTCGATTTTTTTGAAGTTTTGAGGAAGGGGATGATGAATAGTGTTGGTTACCTGGTCAAATGTAGAACTTCTCACGATCTAGCTGTCGGCGAGATTTTTCTCGCCGTCGGTGAGCTAATTTATTTACCAAGGTTAAACTCTCGGGAAAATCTCGCAGTCGGCGAGATCGTTCTCGCTGTTGGCGGGATTATTCTCGCCGTCGGCGAGATCCCAAAATTTTAAATTTTTGAAATTTGTCAATCATTTTCAACCTCGATTTGCCCTTAATCAATCTTCCGATCACTTAATTTAATAATTTAGTATAAAGATTAGCTACTTATACTCATAAAAATTTCACACAACACAAACAATATAACTTTATATATGAAATCCATGAGACTTACAAACTTCACACTTTTAAACACTAACACTTAAGACATCAATACTTCAAACTCTTATAACTACTCAGCATTGCAATCCACACCACAACACTCTAAATGCTGAGACATAAAAATTACATATAATTTCATCAAATCTGAGCTGATCAAATTTAAAGTTTAAATAATAATAAAATCTAAATCCAAATAAAAACAAATATACACACAAATATAACATAAGATAGAAATCTTTACTACTCCTCAGTGTTTGAACTAACATCCTCTCAGATATTCCCGATGTGACGCAGGTGCACAAATAAATTGTAGAAAGGCCTGAAAGGGAATTCTGCAGTAGATTCTTCATCATCCACCCTTTCTGTCTCAGTAAATGAATAAAAGCGGCCTCCAGATGTCCAGTATGATCAAAGTGCTCCTTCATCCTCCAATCAACGTGATCAAACATATCAGAGATATTATCGATGGAATTCATCACGTTCTGGAACTCTTTCTATAATCCTTTAATATTTTTCAGAATGAAATTTGTTTTATCTGTAAGGGGCCTTGCTAAAGGATTGGTCTGTGATGCTCTGTCAGAAATAATGGTAATCTCATCATTGTTATCCAAAGTTGATCGAGTGGTTTCCATGGCAAAAGTACCTTTTCCCAAACCTCATAAGAAACTTGGTAATAACTGCATAAAGAAAATATAGTCGATGGGTGTCCAAGTCCATGAACTGACCCATGCACAATTAATCCCAATGCAGACTTAACTATAATTGATCCAACATCGATAGGTAGTCCAATTTGAATACAGTAATTTAATAGTGAATTCTTTTGAAACCTTATTTACCTTCATAGTGGGTAATAATTTTGATGAGATAAAGAAATGTCAATGCTTCGAGACAGGGTTAAGAAGTGATGCAGAAAAACTGACATACCCGTCTTCGCGCAACTCCCAATTATCATGTTCTTCGGTCAGGTATCTATAAATCTCGTTCATATTGTATCGTGAAAGAACAAAGTTTGAATAATGACAAACAGGGTATTTTCTATAGAAAATAATTCATTTACCCTTGAAGGAGTAAATTTTACCCATCTTCCTCTGACGTAGACACTTTCATTGTTGATCACATGTAGATTAGAGTAAAAATCTTTAACTACAGAAATAACTACAGCGGATGTCGTATAGCAAAATACCTCTCAATGCCGCTGAGTGATCATTTCTTCAATTTTTGTGGTGGAATTTTCTACTCCTCTGTTGACAAATCCCCTTTCTTTAATAAGTTGCTTCTTCATCAAAACTTTGTTGAAAATATGCTGTGCCTCCGAACTGACAATTTTTCTTTGTTTGAAAACTCCAGTTTTTGTGGTTTCTATGAGTTTGGTGGCCATTTCGTTTTGAAAGGAATGGTATCTAGTCGTTTCTTAGGAAGAAAACAGTGTAAAAATGAATTTGGGATGGTTTTCTACAAAGAAATGGCTTTAGAACCGTCCAAAACCACACAAAAAAATAACTTAAGAAACCAATTTTTCTACTACTTTGCCGTCGGCGGGAAGTTTCTCGCCGTCAGCAAGCTAGTTATAAAACTGATTTAAAATTTGGCACGCGATCTCGCTGTCGGCGGACAGTTTCTCGCCGTTGGCGAGCTCGTTAATAAACTGAAATGTAATTAGGCGCCAATCTCGCTGTCGGCGAGAATCGACCTCGCCGTCGGCGAGATTTCGTAAAATTGCCCAATTTCGCTCTGGTCCGAATATTTTCTGATCTCATCATATAGGTTTGAATTTGTGATGATTCTAATTAAAAAAAATTGAGTAGTAAATTTGTTTTAATAATACAGACTCACTAATTTGTATATAATTAAAATAAAAAACTACTATGGGTTGCCTCCCATAAAGCGCTTGGTTTAATGTCATCAGCCCGACCTAATTTCAGTTAGTAATCAGGTCGACTAAGCATTAAAACCTCTTTAAAATTTGGTCTTCTACCTTTGAAATATGGTTTTAATCTATGTCCGTTTACCTTAAATCTATGTCCTGTTTTTGGATCTTCAATTTCTATAGTTCCATATGAAAATATTTGAGTTATAGTGAAAGGTCCTAACCATCGAGATTTCAATTTCCCAGGAAATAATTTCAATCTAGTATTATATAGCAAAACTTCTTGTCCTGATTCAAAATTTCTCTAATTAATCTTCTGATCATCCCACAATTTCATCCTTTCTTTATAAATCCTATCATTATCAAATGATTCATTCCTTAATTCTTCTAATTCATTTAATTGCATCAATCTCTTCTCACCAGCTTCTTTCATACTATAATTAAATTATTTAATCGCCCAATATGCTTTATGTTCTAATTCAACTGGTAAGTGGCAAGTTTTTCCATATATAAGCCTGTAAGGAGTCATTCCAATCGAAGTTTTATAAGCGAGTCATGTATGCCCATAATGCGAGTAGTACAGTCTTATAGACCGGTCCAATCTATTAGGGTTTACGGACTTTCTAAAATACGCTTAATCTCTCGATTAGAAACTTCGATTAATCCATTAGTTTGTGGATGATAAGCGATTGATATCTTATGAATAATATTATATTTTTCTATTAGTTTGTGAATATATTTGTTTCTAAAATGAGTTCCTCCGTCAGTGATAATCACTCTCGGCATTCCAAATCTAGTAAAAATATTTTTCATTAAAAATTTTGGAACACTTTTAGCATCACCCCTAAGTAAAGCTTGCGCTTCCATCCATTTGGAAACATAATCAACAGCTACTAATATATATGAATTTCCAAATGAAGGAATAAAAGGTCTCATGAAATCTAATCCCCAAACATCAAAAATTTTAACTTCTAATATAAAATTCAGAGGCATTTCATTATTTCTTGATATATTTCCTACTCTTTGGCATTTATCGCAGGTTTTTATATATCTGTATACATCTCTAAATAGACTAGGCCAGTAGAATCCAGATTGTAGAATTTTATACGCAGTTTTATCTGTCCCAAAATGTCCTCCAAAATCAGAATCATGACATTTTTGAATAATTAGTTCAGTTTCTTCATAAGGCACGCATCTTCTAATAATTAGATCCTTACATTGCTTATATAAGTATGGTTCATCCCAAAAGTATGTTTTAGCATCATGAATGAATTTTTTCTGTTGTTGCAAAGTTAACATAGTTGGTAAAATGTCACTTAAAAGATAATTTACTATATCAGCATACCAAGGTATTTTCCACTCATTTATATTATAAAGTTGTTCATCAGGAAAACTGTCTATAATTTCATTATCAGTATCAGATAATTCATGATATTTTAATCTTGATAAATGATCCACAATTTGATTATCAGCTCCCTTTTTGTTAACGATCTCGAAATTAAATTCTTGCTTAATAATATCCATCTAATTAATCTTGGTTTAGAATCCTTCTTTTGCATTAAATATTTTATAGCAGAGTGATCAGTATGCACAATACATTTAGTTCCTATTAGATAATGCCGAAATTTATTAAAAGCATATAAAACTGCTAATAATTCTCTTTCAGTAACTGTATAATTTATTTCAGCATCATTTAGAGTTTTACTACCATTATATATAACTTTGAAAATCTTATCATATATTTGCCCAAGAACTGCTTCTATAGCATAATCACTAGCATCACACATAAGCTCAAATGGTTTCTCCCAATTAGGTGAAACTCTTATAGGTGTCGTAATTAATTTATCTTTTAATAATTCAAAAGCATTCGAGCATTCGAGTTGTAAATTCAAATTTCTTGTCCTTTTCAAGAAGTTGGCATAGAGGTTTAGTAATTTTTGAAAAATCTTTTATATAACGTCACGTAGAATCCGAGCATGTCCAAGAAAACTTCTTACCCCTTTTACCGTAGTTGGAGGTGGTAATTTAGCTATAACTTGAATTTTTGCGAGGTCTACTTCCATGCCCTTTTCGAAATTTTATGCCACTAATGAAATGCCGCTCGTAACCATAAATTGACATTTCTCCCAATTAAGAAATAAATTAGTTTTCTCACATACTTCAAATACTTTTTCAAGATGATTTAAGCATGTGTCAAATGATGTTCCAAATACAGAGAGATCATCCATAAATACTTCTATTCCATTATCAATAAATTTACTAAATATAGACATCATACATCTTTGGAATGTTGCAGGTGTATTACATAATCCAAAAGGCATTCTTCGAAAAGCGAAAGTTCCATAAGGAGTAGTAAATGTAGTTTTCTTTTGATCCTCAAGAGAAATTTGTATTTGATGATAACTGGTATATCCATCTAAGAAACAAAAATACTTATGTCCGGCTAATCTATCTAACATATGGTCTAGAAATGGTAAAGGGAAGTGATCCTTCTTGGTGGCTGCATTTAATTTTCTATAATCAATACATATTCGACATCCAGTAACTTGTCTTATAGAGATAAGATCATTATTTTCATTAGCTTTTACGGTCACTCCTCCTTTCTTAGGCACACAGTGAATTGGGCTTACCCAAACACTGTCAGAAATAGGATATATAATACCATTATCTAACCATTTTAAAATTTCTTTCTTGACTACTTCTTTCATTATCGGATTTAATCTCCTTTGGGGATCTACTTTAGGCTTATGTTCATTATCTAAAATAATTCTGTGCATACAGATTGAAGGACTAATTCCTTTAATATCCGCTAAAGTCCAACAAAAAATTTTCTTATATTTTTTTAAGGTATCTAAAAGTTTTTGTTCTTGAGATTTATTTAATTAAGATGAAATAATAACTGGTAGAGTTGAAGAATTACCTAAGTAAGCATATTTCAAATGATTAGGTAACTTTTTTAACTCAAGTTCAGGAGGTTTAATAATTAATGGAACTATATTTTTTCAGTGTTTTCTGTATTATCCAAAAAATCAAATTTCTCTTGAATATAATCTAGTTCTTTATTTATATCGGCTTTTTCAATTAATTCAGCATTTTCTTTTTCTAATTTTTCTTCATAATATTCCTTAAAATGTTCTTTTTGTAAATGATCGAGTACTTCCATTCGAAAACACTCATCATCTTTTTCTAGTGCGGGATATTTCATTGATTTAGCAATATTAAAAGTAACTTTTTGGTCATTTACTCTCATAGTTAATTCTCCTTTACGAACATCAATCATAGCTTTCCCGGTGGCTAAAAATGGTCTTCCTAAGATGATAGGAATTTCTTTATCTTCTTCCATATCTAAAACAATAAAATCTACGGGGAAGATAAATTTATCCACTTTTACTAAAACATCTTCGATAACTCCCTTTAGGATATGTAACGAACGATCGGCTAATCGAAGGGTTCTCGAAGTAGGTGAAATTTTTCCCAATCCTACTCTCTTAAAAATTGATAGAGGCATTAGATTGATGCTTGCTCCTAAGTCACACAAAGCTTTTCCATATAATTTTTCTCCAATAGCGCAAGGTATAGTGAAACTACCAGGATCTTTTAATTTTTCAAGATGTTTTTTCTGAATAATAGCACTACACTCTTCACTAAGTGCGACAGTTTCGTTATCGCTATATTTTCTTTTTTTATTTAGAATATCTTTCATGAATTTTACATAGTTTGGCATCTGTTCTAAAGCTTCTACGAAAGGAATATTTATTATTAATTTCTTCAGAATTTCAAGGAATTTAGCAAACTTTTTATCTTTTTTATGTTGAATTAGTCGTTGAGGAAATGGTGGTGGAGGTTTTTCAACAGAAATTTTCATTGGTATTAAAGGATTTTCTAAGTTTGTATCTTGTTGATTCTTTTCCTTTTCGATTTTCACTTCCTCTTTTTGACTTTCCAGTTCTTTCTGAATTCGAGGTTCTAATTCTTTTCCACTTCTTAATTGTATTGCTTTAATTTGTTCATTTCCTTTGTCTTTGGGATTTATTTCCACATTACTAGGAAATGTTCCAGGTATTCTATTATTAAGCGCGGTAGCAATATGTCGAAGTTGAGTTTCAATATTTTTAAAAATTGTTCCTTGATTTTGTAATTGGTTTCCTTGTATTTTTATTTAATTTCCTTGATTTTATAATTGATTTCCTTGATTTTGTAAATGTTAACCCATATTTAATATTAATTCTTCTATAGATAATTTCTTATCTTTAAATTGAGGGTTATTATTATTAAATCCAGGTGGATAACTAGGTTTATAATTAGAATTTCCTTGGTTAGAGGGATTTCCTAATAGTTGTGTTATGTTGTTCATTCATGGTTGATTAGTTGTATTATTATTCCAATTAAAATTAGGATGATTTTTCCATCCAGGATTATAATAATTCATATAAGGATTATTGGGTCTATTATTAATAGCATTTATAGTTTCATATGAAGGTTGAGATTCTATAAGTTGTCCAGATGAGTTTTCTTCTAATATAGTTGGAGAGTAATTTATTCCAAAATGATCTAATTTTTTAGATATAGCAGCGATCTACGAAGCTAACATAGATATTGCATCATTTTCATGAATACTGGCTATCTTTTTCGGATTCATTCTATCAGCAGGCCATTAAAAATTATTGGTAGCCATCTCTTCGATTAGTTCATAGGCTTCATCAAATGATTTTGACATTAATGATCCTCCAGCAGCATCATTGATGATTGATCTAAGAGATCCTAGTAATCCATTATAGAAAGTTTGAATAATTAACCAATCTGGTAACGCATGATGTGGGCATTTCCTAAGAAGTTCTTTAAATCTCTACCAAGCTTCATATATGATTCTCCATCAAACTGACTAAAAGAAGTTATATCATTTCTAAGCTTAGCTGTTTTAGATGGTGGAAAATATTTGGATAGAAATTTTTGTGATAACTCTCCCCTAGTTTTAATAGATCCGAGTGCTAACGAATTTAACCACATTTTAGCCTTATCCCTTAAAGAAAAAGGAAAAAGTCTAAGTCTAATAGCATCGTTAGATACTCCTTCATATTTGAAAGTAGCACATAGTTCTAAAAAACTAGTAAGATGTAAATTAGGATCTTCAGTAGGTGAACCACTAAATTGATTGTTTTGTACCATTTAGATAATTGCAGGTTTAAGTTCAAATGAGTTAGCAGCAACATCAGGGTTTTGAATAGTTAAATGAATTTCATCTAATGTAGCGTTGGCATAATCTTTTAATGGTCTCTGTTGATTAATATTTTCATTTTCAGGAATATTCGCCATTTGTGTTAAATTTTTAATCTCTTTTTTTGTTTTCTAATTCTTTTAATTGTACGCTCTAATTCTGAATCGTAAGGTATTAAATTTTCGTTTCCAAATTTACGCATACAATTTTGCAAAATAAATTTTAAAATAGTCCATTACTCTAGTAAATAATTTCTTTACTTCCTCGGCAACGGCGCCAAAAACTTGACCCACTTTTTAATGTTTGCAAATTATGTTAATAGCAATGGCACCAAAAACTTGATCCCGCTTTAATATACATATTTGATTTTATGATGGAATGCATAATGTGGATTCTACTCAAGTATACGTATCGTATCAAGTAATATAGGGCTCAAGTGGAGTCCTGGTTATCGATCCCACAGGGAAGTTTTAAAGATTTGTAACAGCTAAAATTAAAAAGTATTTACTTACTAATATAGTATACAGAAATTTAGAATACGTAACTAAAGCGAACTAAAGTAAACTAATGCTTTAAATAAAGTTGATTTAAAGATTTTAGAAAAAAGTATCATTCTCCTTGTTTTTAGAAAATTAAGTGAATGATGAATTCAAATAGAATTTTTATTGTATTGTGACAAATAGGAGCATTCCTATTCTTTACCCCTTGGTCCAGGTGTAAAGAACATTGACTAATCCTATGCTTGATTATTGAATCTGCGGCTAAGCTGGGACGATATTGGCTGCCACTTCAGAGCTCCCACGTTCCCCTCACCTGAGGGCTAACATCTACACTTCAGCTCTCAAACAATAGGACCAAACTGAATATTTTAGTCTGTCACACTAAAATGTCCAATTTTACGTCCGATAAATAATATTTCCCTATTTATTTTCACCCTCCTTCCAAGGCTTTTGACTTCCCTGAATATTGGATGTAATCTTTACTATAGTTGATAATTCAACATATTTTACCAAATCAATGGGCGAGATTGAAAAGTTAATTATGTTTTAAGTAAAAATTATCACAATTTATTTTAATATATTAGGCACTTCTATTTAATTTCATCAATTCACATAACTTCATAAACAATGAGAAAGACTAAGAAAACTACTCAGAATGCATGGAAATTAAACAAAGCATGGATTTCATTTAAAGTTAACAACAATAAACAAAGATACTTATCTCGATTTCCTCCCCAAGCAGACTCCTTGAAGTTCCTTTAACTTTTTCTTCTAGTACAGCACACTTCTAAACTCACTAATTACACTTACTAAAACTAAAATTTCAACTTCGACTCAAAAACTCACTAATTACACTCTAAAACTCTTAAAATAGACACCAAGTAGACACTCGGACTCTCTAAAATTGACACACTACATCCTAAAATTCGTCCTCTATTTATAGAGGTAGAAAAAGTTCCAAGGGGTGCTTAACACCTCTTCAAAAAGGGTCCAGGTTCAATGTATCTGGCATTTTGAACAGTCTCGCCGTCGGCGAGAAACGACCTTGCCGTCGGCGGGACTTCAAGAAGGTCTTCAAACTGCGCGATCTCGCCGTCGGCGGGCTCGGGCTCGCTGTCGGCGAGGTAGTTGCAAATCCTTCAAAAATTCTCCTCATGATCTCGCCGTCGGTGGGCTCGATCTCGCCGTCAGCGACTTAGTTTATTTTGCATGAATTTCTTTTTTTTTATCCAAATTCGCTCCATTTCATGCTTTTTGCTTTCATCACTTATAAATCTTTATTCATGCAATAAAATAAAGAAAATACATTTATTTAAAGTGAAATTTCATAAAAAATGGGTATGAATTTCTTAATATATTTTCATGTGATCAAAGTACATTCAGGACTTTGTGGCGCTCATCAGTCAGGTCCGAAAATGAAAATGAAGATTAAAAGACTAGGGTACTACTGGCCCTCAATGATGACGGTATGTATGAAGGTTGCCAAAGGTTGTCACCGAGTGCCAAGTGCATGGAGTGATTCTACACCAACCTCCAAATGTGCTACATCCGACAATTGTGTCGTGGCCATTTGAGTGTTGGGGCACAGATATAGTGGGTCCGATAGAACCGCCTTCTTCAAGAAGACATCGCTTCATTCTTGCGGCCACGGTCTACTTTTATAAATGGGCAAAAGCTATACCACTCAAAGATGTGAAAGCACACCCTGTGCTACAGTTTTTCAAGAACCAAGTTGTCTACCATTTTGGAGTACCACGCAAGATCATTTCAGATAATGGGTTTGCATTCAAGAGTGCAAAGATCAACAATTTTGTCAGAAGACACAGGATCGATTGGAGATACTCAACAATCTACTACCCAAGAGCAAACGGCTTGGCCGAGGCTTTTAATAAAACTCTCGTTCAAATTTTAAAGAAAACTTTGGATGACAACAAGAGAAATTGGCACGAGAAGTTGTTAGAAGCCTTATGGACCTACAGGACGACTTTTAGGACTCCTACTCAGTCTACGCCTTACGCTTTAGTGTACGGGTCCGAGGCCGTCTTGCCCCTGGAAGTTCAACTTCCGTCACTCCAAATTGCAGTCGCAGAAAAGATCACTACAGAAGGAAATGCCAGACTACGACTAGAAGAGCTGGAAAGCTTGGAAGGGAAAAGACTTTCCGCACAACAGAATTTGGAACTGTATCAAGCCAAGATGATCCAGGCCCATGATAAACTGGTCCGCCCAAGAACTTTCAAAGTCGGTGACTTAGTTCTTGTTCTCAGAAGACCTATTCTTGCACATCGCAAGATAGGTGGTAAATTTGAACCAACATGGGAGGGATTGTTTGTAGTCGAGACAGTCTACTCAGGAGGTTCCTACCAACTGGTGAATTGTCGTGGAGAATGACCTATGCTTCCAATCAATGGATGGTATTTAAAAAAGTATTATGCAACCTGATGTTTCGAAGGGTGGCCTCTAAAATAGAATCTTATCCCTAGAAACACGGGTAAAGTAATCACTTTGTGACTGGGTTCGAACCCAAAATAAAATAAAATGGATGATAAAAAAAATCTCATCAACGAAAATGTTAAAAAGAAAACATGCGAAATCATAATAATAAAATGTCAATCTTTCCTATTAAATCAATTTATTCCTGATATTTTCTCATCTCTTCCTACTTCTTTTAAATTTAAAAGAAGTGAATAAGAATTTTTAAGTGTTTTTCTTATTGTTCTTTTTTCTTAGTACAGCCCCTGATCCTTTCCTTGCCTTTTTCGTAGGGAAATGTCGAACGGGGGTTGGTTCTAAACTTTAGAAATGGCGTGAGTCTAGCACTTGATGAAAAGAGGGTGAGGGATGGAGTAGTGATAGAGATTGACTCAGACTTCACACCAGTCGTCTTACAATACGAAGAAAATGATTGGATCCCAGTTGATCGAGAAGAACTTCACAGTCGGACAGTGATGAAAATGAGTGGCCCAAGCCACCAATCCAGCAACAAGAAAAGAAAAGCAAACGTCGTGCATACAACCGGAGAAGATAAGAAAGTTAAGTTCGTGGTTGCCACAGCAGAGGGTAGGCTTGTCAGCGCCGCACCCGTAGAAATTCAAGGGGTAAGGAGAGCTACTCTCACTGCTACCCAGCGATGAAATAAGAACCGTCGCATTCACAAAATGTTGACCAAGTTAGCAGAAGATCAACATGAACAGACAGTGGATACTGTTAATACAAATGCTCCAAGGAGTCGTCAAGAACCAGAAAGAAGAAAGTCAATTCCAAGAAAGTCGGAACAGATAAAAGAAATACCAAGAATAGCAGAAATAGAGTCGGTACCTCGACGCCGAGCATACGTACCAGATCCGAAGAGTCTTGTTGCGAAAGCAACCCCAGAGGATGTCCCTACGGAGACTATCCCTGAGGAGCCGAGACATGCAGAAGAACGTGTTGGGATTGAGCCATACATCCCGCAGTATGTTACTAGACCCCGAGGACTTCAAATAAACCCGGAATACGAGCTGGAGAAAATGCAACTAGTTGAGAAGAAAACCTTTGAATACTTTGAAAGAATTGGGAACAAGAGGGTCAACATCTTGGAAGACCTCGAGCTACATACAGATGTTTTCTCAGATTATGAGCAACAACAAATTGTGGATTGTATCCTTGAATTGCAGAAAATGGGTCGAGCTGGCCACCTGAGAGAAAAGACATATTCAGAACCCCGAAGATGGATGCCAGGGAAGGGGAGAGTTATAATCCAATGCGGATGTTGCTACAATTTTGCCATAGACAGAAAAGGAAATCCACCAGGGATACTCCGTCGCAGTGAGGTGGATCTGATGCCAAGAATCATCAAGAGAATGGTGAAAAGGATGATAACATGGAGGGTACTACCTGCAGATTGCATATCCAACAGCTGCATTATCAACATCTACAAGGAAGGCGACTGCATACCTCCAAATATAGACCATCATGACTTTGTTAGACCTTTCTGCACAGTGTCATTCGTCAACCAGTGCAACATCATGTTCGGATCTAACCTCTGGATTGCAGGCCCCGGTGAGTTCCGAGGGCCAGTGGAGATACCACTAACGGTAGGTTAATTCCTGGTGTTAAAAGGAAACGGAGCAGACGTTGCGAAGCATTGCATTCCAGGAGTGCCTGTGGAGCGGATCTCAGTTACTTTTAGAAGAATGGACGACAAAAAATGCCTTACCACTTTCAGCCAGATCCATAATTGGAGAGTCTCCTGCCCTACGAGCTGTGAGTTACATGAGAAACAGCACACCTCCAATGCACATCCATGCGGCATTCCTGCCAAGGGTGGCTTGGAAGGTGATGTTATTGCCCATGTTTCTTACTATTCAGACATGGATTTTTGACAGACGCTTTTGCATGGATCAACAAAAAGTTTACACAGTCCGTTTTGGATTTACATGGATTCTATGAGACATTAAATTTATGAAGAAAATGTCATCATGACTAGATCAAGTTGTATGATGTACTTTCAGCAAGTTGGAATGAAAATGACTACGTCATATTTTGTCTTCACCTCTTTTTTGTGCAAATTGACTGGGAAATGTCATTAGAGTTAAATGAACTTTGAACGAAGAATAGAAAAGAAAAGAAAATAAATGAGAATTTTTCTTTAAAAAAATCTGAATATTAAAATGAACTTCAAAATTCACATGAACATTAAATAAACAACAACAAAAAATGGGATCGTTAAAGGACAAACAAAACGAATCTAAATCTCAAAATGAATTCCGATCTGAATCCTCTGATTCGAACCTTTCAGTTCTTCTCTCAATCAAAATCTGTTTGAAACTCTTTTGAAATTTGAATATTTTCCTCGACTTATTGCTAAGTCAAGTCTTTTCAGCTTGGTACACTTACCAGCTCCTTTCAATTCTTTTTCTTCTATGTCTTAGAGGATCGACAAGTTCTATTGACACGGAGCCACGAACTTTGTTCGATTTGGTTCTGATGGCATGAGACTGGGTCCCTCTTCATACAGATATATCCTCGAGGCTAGAGCCTAACTTCTAGTCCTCCTTCAAAATTCTGAGACTGGTACCTAAATTACAGTTCTCTTCCTTCGAGGTCGGTACCTAAATTCTGACTCTCATTCGAGATCGATACCTAAATTTCGATTCCCTTCCGAGGTTGATACCTAAATTTCAATCCTCTAAATTCCTAGACCGGTACCTAAATTCCAGTTCTCTTCCTTCGAGGTCGGTACCTAAATTCTGACTCCCATTCTATATCGATACCTAAATTTTGATTCTCTTTCGAGGTTGATACCTAAATTTCAATCCTCTAAATTTCGAGACTGGTACCTAAATTCCAGTTCTCTTCCTTCGAGGTTGGTACCTAAATTCCGACTCTCATTCGAGATCGATACCTAAATTTCGATTCTCTTTCGAATTGATACCTAAATTTCAATTCTAAATTCTGAGACTGGTACCAAAATTCCAGTTCTCTTCCTTTGAGATCGGTACCTAAATTCTGACTCTCATTCGAGATCGATACCTAAATTTCGATTCTCTTTCGAATTGATACCTAAATTTCAATTCTAAATTCCGAGACTGGTACCTAAATTCCAGTTCTCTTCCTTCGAGGTCGGTACCTAAATTCCGAGTCTCATTTGAGATCGATACCTAAATTTTGATTCTCTTTCGAATTGATACCTAAATTTCAATTCTAAATTCCGAGACTGGTACCTAAATTCCAGTTCTCTTCTTTCGAGGTCGGTACCTAAATTATGACTCTCATATGAGATCGATACTTAAATTTCGATTCTCTTTCGAATTGATACCTAAATTTCAATTCTAAATTCTGAGACTGGTATCTAAATTCCAGTTCTCTTCCTTCGAGGTCAGTACCTAAATTCCGACTCTCATTCGAGATCGATACTTAAATTTCGATTCTCTTTCGAATTGATACCAAAATTTCAATTCTAAATTCTGAGACTGGTACCTAAATTTCAGTTCTCTCCCTGCGAGATCGGTACCTAAATTCCGACTCTCATTCGAGATCGATATCTAAATTTTGATTCTCTTTCAGGTTTGATACTTAAATTTCAAATCTCACTCTCTCGAGCTCAGTACCTAAATTCTGATTCTCATCCTTTTTCCTTCAATACTTCAACTCTGATTCTCACTCTGAGGCTGGTACCTGAATTCCAGTTCTCTTCGCAATCCCAAGGTTGAAACCTAGGTTTCAATCCTCATTTCAAATCTAAATTTCAAATTCAAAATTTCCTTTAATCGATTTTAAATTAAACTTCAATTGAAATCCAAACTCACATTGAAACTTGAAATTTAAAAGTAAACTGAAATCTAAATCGAATTCCCCAGATCTTGTGATTTGGATTTCACCTCCTTTTCCATTCCCCAGCGAGAGTTCAGGGATCTCCAGTCTTGTAAATATACCCGATACTCCCCAGCGGAAATTTTTCTACTTCGTCCTAAGTTTGTCACTTGGACATCTGTGTTGGTTTTGTTGATCTCTTCGGTCAACACCAATACGCGCGGTGTGCTTGGTTAGCACACCACACCTATTGGGGGTCCATTTGTTGACCTCATTTTTTATGAGGTCTTTTGCTTCTCTCTTTTGTACTTAGGATCTAGCCTTAGGCTTTTCCTTTGACTAATCTTAAAGGACTAGAAGTAGAACCCACCCTTTAGAAATTTAAACACCTCTTGACTCCCTGCAAACCCCACAAGCTTGATTTTAGACCCCTAATTACCTAGAGGGTTGAAATCAAATGTGGAGGTTTAAAGGATGAGTTCCCATGGGACTTTTCGGCCTTAGGAATACCCCGGATGACTCGGATCGGTGAGGGTTGACTTGCACATACACTACACTATCACACACATTCCAAGTCCTAAAACTACACTCTCACCCAACTTGACTTCCTGACTCATGTAGGTAATTCATATGGATGGTCCTTAACCCCTAAGCCCCTAGCTAAGAGGGTTAGGAACAACATAGTGAATGCCTCAAATGAGTCCTCTCATGGCACATATGGACTTAATATGATTTCATGGCTCAACCAAAGTGATTCCATTTTACTCAAATTTGATCAATCTTCATTTTTCCAAAATTTCAATTTTTAACCCCCGGGGCCCTACACGTACTAAACCTACCAAAAGCCCTTGAAACTACCCAAAATTTGCAAAATCACCTAAATTACCCAAAATTCCTCAAAATCAATCCTAAACATTTTCCCCCACTCAAATTGGTCATCCATAGCCAAAAAGTACCAAAAATTCCAAAAGTACCCCCCAATACCCTCCAAATACCCAAAATGCCCTTCTTAGCCAAAAAATCCAAAAATTCAGAAAATTCCCAAAACATTCCAAAAAATCCTAAATATTCCCAATTTCATTTTGTTCAACTACACCATGGGCTAATTTTGCCAATTTACCCCACTTTTACCAAAACCCCCAATTTGACCCATTTTTAACCTAAGTGAACCCAATGTCAAACCTAACCACTTCAATTGACCTCAATTTTGGTCCAATTCAATTCTAAACTTCAAATCAACATCCACAATATCAATTTAGACCAAATCCAAGTCCAATTTGATTGACATTTGGGCCCAATTTAAATTTGAAGCCTAAAGGCCCAATTTTGGCCCATGACTTAACCTAGCCCAAACCTAGCCCAATTCAACCCCAATTGCCCCAAATCTTTTCTAAAACCTTCCGAACACCCCCATAAACAAAATACTAACTTGATTTGCCTAAAATTTGAACATAAACTCCACTCAAACTTAACCCAAAACCAAAATCCTTTAAATTGACCTAAGCCCCAACCTAACCCAAATGAGCCCAAATCCTAAAATTAGAGCCCAACCAAAGTTGGAAACTCTTTGTGACACTCCCATGAACATTTCTCAACATTAATTTTACATCAAATCCAACTTTATCCCAACCTTAACCCAAGTTAGCCCAATTTGGCCCACTTTGACCCCTTTAAATAAAAAGCCCAAATTAAACCCAATTTAATTCAAAATCACTTCACACTTGTTCCAAACCACTCATGACACATACCTAAAGCAATTGCAACATTTATTTAACATGGTCCTTCAAAAAATTTTCATCCAAAAGCCCATCCTAAAATCCAAAAGCCCACTTCCTTAAATCACTTTAAAAGCCCACCCAAAACCATTTCAAAAGCCCAAGTTTTCAATCCAAAGCCCACATGACATTTCTCTACATCATCCATTTAATCAAAATCACCCCTAAGTTTCAAAATCTTCATTAAACCATTCCAAATAAATCTTCATCCAAATTTCCACCAAAATATCCAAAATCCTTAAAATCCATTTTTATGAAATTGACCAAACTTTTTCCAAGCCAAATGTGAGCCATTGAGCCATGTACAAGCCACATGGAAGCCATGGAAGCCACTTTCTACCTCACCAAGCCATTAATGGCAACAAGAGGGGACCCTTTCCTAATCTTTCATTAAACCCTTTTAACCATATTCATGTCACACTCTAAACCATGCTTAGCCACCTCACGATGGATGGAGACTTCACCACTCCAATTCAGCTGACCCAAATGATACCCTAAGCCCAAAGCCAGGTCATGGGAGGGTGCACCAAACCCAAATCCATGCCTTTGACCAAACTAAGCCCAAAATAGCCTTCCCCCCATTCCATTTCAATTCAACTCCTTTACACATGTCAAACTCCAATTGACTTCACCAAATTCAACCCCTGACCCCACTGAGTCAGATGGTGACCCATGCTTGGCCGGCCAGCCACCACAGCCGCCGGAAAACACCATGGCCGAGAGCTCCATGTGAGCCAAAAAAATTCAATTCTCCCTTGTTGAGCTGTCCCAACCCTAGTGGACACCGAGCTCTTCTTCTCCTCCCCGAGCAAACTGATCCTAGCCTCCACTGCCCCCGGGAAGCCCTCCAGCCATGCCTATTTAAACACCACCACCTATCGACCAAACAAGGAGATGAACCAGACCTTAAGGAAACTCTGCCAAAAATGCTCTAGGACCATCTCCTAAACCAGAGCAGTTGATTCCCAGTGTTCCTTTGCCCTAATCCCCATTAACGAGCTCGATTTCGAGTCGAAAATCCACCCAAAAACGAGGACACTTCACCACGGTGAGCCAATCTCCAAATTGATTGGTCCTACACCTTCACCAGACCAAGAGGAGAAGTTTCCAAGTAAAAGCCCCCTCACCAGGCCAGCCATTGCTTCCAACCTCCAAGCTTTGTGATCGGCCTTGGTCACTTTCATACCTAGACAATTCCCCAGAGCCAGAGACTTCATTTGGAGCTTTCCTGGATTCAATCGAAGGTGACACAACTCTCAGATCAAAGCTTCACTTCTCTGAGCAAAGGTACGAACTCACTCTTCCTCCCGAGCTTCCAGCGATTCTCCATTTTGTTTAGGTTAATTTCATAGCGCATAAACCATATGGATGTGTTCGTCTCTTAAAGACGAATCCATAGAGCATAAGAACACGAAAATCCATTGAGAATCGAGTGAGATCTTAGGGTTTTAGTGTGGATAGTCACGGGTGCACACCAGTCATAGACGATGACCGGGAGCCGTTGGATCGCGCGTGTATTGAGCGGACGGTCGAGATCAAGCTGGACAACGCAATGGTACGTGAACCGCGGGCCCCTGGAGAGCTGAGTGAGATGGCGGCACCGAATCATAGCGCAATGTGTGGGCTTCCGGAGCTGCCGAGGTTGACGCGGCGCTGCATGGATAAGTAGATAAATAGGGTATTTTTAAATTATTTAAATGCCCAGAACTTCAAAAATTCATATCTTTGCATAGAAAAATCACAAAAATAAAATAAAAATACCCTCTTTCTTAATGAACAGAGGAGAATAATGTGGAAAAGAAATCAAGTTAATTGGATGAGTATTTTATTTTTAATAATTTATTTACTATTTTCAGTATTTTGATTCTCCATTTGCATAGATAATTCACCATGGCATGAGACCATAGGGCTTTTGAAGCCTCTGATCTTGAGAACATTCCCTGAATTTTTCAAGGTCAGAGGCCATCTCTGTGAAAAGTTATTTATTTTTCAAGTTCATGTCTCTCTTTTAGGTATTTTAATTCCAATAATTAGCATGTTGTAAAATAAATTCTAGGAAAATTTGGTGATGTTCCTTAGGACTCGCAGGACCCTATGAAAAATATATTTTGAGTTAATTCATACATAATAACCTTAATCGTCCTAAACCCATAAAATTGAATTTGAATTAATTAGGGTTAACCACACATCAAATTGACTTGAAAATAATTCTCCGCTGATCTTTAGGATCAGAGCGATCTCATATAAAAATTTGAAATCAATTGAACTTGATTGACCTCACCAAATGGATTAATTAAGCCTCACAAGTAAAATGGAACTTTAAAACTTCATAACTCCAAAAATACTTTTCAAAAATTCACAAAAATGATTTTGAGCTTCTCTGATATCAGGGGAGTTCAGGAAAATGAAAATTGAAATTTTCTAAAAAAGTTGATTTTTCACAATATTTTAATATTTTAATAATTAAAAAATAATAAAAATTATAAAAATATTAAAAATCATAAAAATGTCACATTTTGATTCCTAATCACTTAGGAACAAACCACATATTTTTCCTAAGTCCCTAGGATAAAATATTGAATTTTAAAGGCTTAATGTAATTTTTAATATTAAAAAATGAGTTTTTAACCTTTTTCACTAAAATAATTCTAATAAATCTAAGAAAAATCAAAAAATTGTAAAATTTGTTTCTCTAGACTCTTTGAGGTCAGAGAGATTTAAGAAAAATATAAAATCTATTTTTTAACTTTTATTTTATTTTATAATTAATTAATACTCTAAACTCAAAATAATTATAATAAATAAAACATAATTCAAAAATTCACCAAAATTGGTCCAAGTGGTCCTCTAGTTATTATGAACATTCCATAATTTTCTTAAAGATAGAAACCTTTCCTTGGTCATGTTGTTGAATTTTCTTTGAAAACCCTTATTTTCTACTAAAAATAATTATATAAATAAATTAAATTCAAAAAAATCACATTTTTTCCTCTAATATCTTAACTGACATATGAGTGAGGTGACATAAAAATTTCAAATTCATTTGAGCTCAATTTAGTGAGTTATGAAATAAATAAGCTTAAAAATGCATAAAGGTAATTAAAAATTTTAACCCTTAATTAAAACTTTAAGTTTAATCAAAATGGGGGGGTAAAACATTTGATCTTAAATTTCTCTTGGATGATTGAAACTTAGGGAAATTAAGGGATAGAAACCCATTAAACACTTTGAAGATATCAAAAAAATGAAACTTTAATTAATTAAATGATTTAGATTTTTGAAAGAATATATTTTGACTATTAAAATAGGGATATTATTAAGAGGATATTTATTCTTTAATTTAATAATCCCTAAATAAATCACTTTAACAATATTTTGTTCCTAACTAAGAATTAAAATAATAATCCAAATTAACAATTAAAATTAAATTAAAATTAAACTAAAATTAAATTTAAACTAAATTAAAATTAAATTAAAATTAAATTAAAATTAAATTAAAATTAAATAAAAAAATTAAAATTAAAATTAAATTAAAAATTAAAATTAAAATTAAATTAAAAATTAAATTAAAATTAAATTAAATTTAAATTAAAATTAAAATCAAATTGAATTAAATTAAAAGAATCATCTAACAACAAACATAAATGAAATCATTAAGAATTAAGTCTAAAATGATTTGAACACTATTCCAAATTTAAAATTTCTAATTAAAACCTCATAATTAAATTAAAACACTTTAAACCATTAACTCAAACTTTAAATTAAGAATGATTAAGATTCTCGATAAACCAACTTGCCCTTAGAATTTTTAATTATTATAACTCTTAAACAGAGTATTAAGTGAGATGTCACTTCATTCACCAGGTAATCAAATATCTAAGTTCACTGAGCAAGAAACAAAGTTTAACTAAACTCCTGGATGATTAATTCACCTATGCAATTAAATTTACTTGGACTCAAAACAATCCCAGAAGCATTGAAAAGATGTTTAGGACTCGTCCTAAGCACTTCCTCAATATGACGGGATGTTTTAGAAGAACAATCGAATCTAATTGTTCTTCGATGAAGAAAATCATCCTTAAAACCAAACCAAGAACCTAGACGTCATAGGAGATGACTAGTTATAGGAATAGGAATTTGCGTAGACAACCAAAACCCTTTCCTTAGCTTTACCTAGGTATCCGTTGAAACATTTAAATGCCTTAACATGTGTTTTAAGTGCAGCTTGGGATGACGGGAAGACCCTCCGAGTACGCTTTTATTTTATTGCAATTTACTTACATGCACTGTACTTTACTTTTTCTTGCATGTTAAAGAAGACTGTTGCATGAAAACCAAAACCTTTAGGATAGTCCCTGAGCTGAAACTAAAACTAAATTAAAAGTCATTACAAGATAAAATTCACCGCCACAACATTCAAAATATAAAACAACTCAAAATGTAATCACAAACAGAACAACAAAACTACAATTATAACTAAATTAAAATGTCTCTTTAAATGATCGAGAATACCTCGGATGATGTAACCCACGTGTTGCTAACGGGATTTCCCACGGTCTAAATGAAAGTGTGGAACTCATTCAGTTGAGTTTAGCAAATTCATCTGGACTAAGTGAATTCGATGAAAATAACGGTGCCGGGATGACGGAACTGTGGGAACTTTAAGATTTGTTTTAATTAAGATATTAAAAAATATTTGGACTTTAAGATTTCTAAACCAAAACACTTTTCTCATCTCTTGATTTTCACCTTCTACAACTAAACCTCTACAACAACAAGGAGTTCGGAGCATGGTGGGCAGCTCGACCATCGTCATCAGAAAAACTCGGATCTACTCCAGCTAAACTATTCTTTAGTTTTAAATAATAAAGCCATAAGATTTCGAGGTAGTTTGCTTAGAGCAACATAAATCCTCAACTTTCGTTAGGCATTTGCATAATCATATTGTGCAAATTAAGTCCTAATTCGTCTCAGGATTCTGAGGTAGTCGTTCGGTACGACATAAACCCTCACATCTTCGAGGCTATTTGCATGACTATGTCATACAAATATAAGTCCTAATTAAATAAAATTGGCAGGATTGAAACATTAAACAAACTCACAAATTGAAGCCAAACATAGGATAGTTTGAGAAGTTGCCAAGATTCTTCTTGGATCCTCAACTTCTCCTACTTTTCTTCCATTGGACTCTTGAAAATAACTGTTCCAAATTTGATCCATTCCCTATTGAAATTTCCAAAATCCAATTGTTTGAAAACTTTAAACTTTGAAATTCTTGAGAGCAAAACCACTAATCATTATCGAGAGTTTTCTTAAATGATTCCCGTCATTTAAGATGTAATTAACTATAAGGGCTTGCCCTTATAAGGAACTTTAAGAACCCAGGTAATATAAACCCTACTTAATTCCTTTATATTAAACAGGGGAACTTGTCGGCTTATAAAATTGGTTCGCAAACCAAACGGATGTCACAAATCTTCTAGTTTATTTAATTGAGCCTCATCATGAAGCAGTGTGTCTATTCTCAGGGATAGATATACAGTTTGTGGTGCGGTGCTAGTTTATATAAACTATTTGGGATGTGAGATCGGTTTGATTTCATATCTTAAAATTTTCAAACTTAAAATTATTTTCAAAATCAAATACTACTTTCTAAATTATATATATATTTAAATTTAAAATTTAAATTTCGCCGACAATTTCTGTAGGAGACCTCTTTTTAAAATACAACACTCAACCTAAAAATAAGCCGCACAATGATGAGTATTGAATAAAGGAGTGATATGACTACAAGAATGACATGATCCCTAGAAGTGGCTCATATTTAATAATCAAAAGAAATATTGATGTCATATCCCGTTAAAGGAAGTCTTATGTCAACTTTCAAAGATGCCACTGTCGTTTTTAGGAAGGAATGCTAGGAGATTTATATCCTATCCTAAAGGGAAAGCTAAAACAAAATCATAATTCCGTGTCAGGAGTGTTTTATATCCAATAAAAAATAAGAGTTTTATGACCCCTTTTATGAGCATCGGAGTAAGGAGTAATAAGACTATAAAAAAACATGATCCCTTGTCAGGAAAGGCTCATATTTAATAGCCAAAAGAAAGATGGATGTCATATCCCATTAAATGAGGTCATATATCATCTTTTAGATGTAAATGTCAGTTTCGGGAAGGAATACTAGGAGACTTGTATTCTATCCCAAAGGAAAAGCTAGAGGAAAACCATAATTCCATGTCAGGAGGATTTTATATCCAATAGCAAAAGAGAATATATGTCATATTCCATTTAAGGAGGTCTTATATTATTTCTCTAAGATGTTAAATTTTTGTATGTCAGTTTTAGGAAGGAATCCTAGGAGACTTATATCTTATCCCAAGGAAAAGTAAGAGGAAATCCATAATTCCGTGTCATAAAGGCCTTACATCTAATAACAAAAGAGAATAGATGTCATATTCCATTTAAGGAGGTGTTCTACTATTTCTCAGAGATGTTAAATGTCAGTATGTTGGTTTTGGGAAGGAATACTAGGAGACTTATATCCTATCCCAAGGAAAAGCCTGAAAAAAACCATACTCCGTGTCAGGAAGGCCTTACTCCAATAGCAGAAGTTTTGTGTGAAAAGCACACAAAGAAGAATGTATCCACTGGGGATTTGACTTCTATAAGTTGAAATGCAAGTTTCATGTTGTTTATAAATTTTTTTTATTTATCTTGAATTATGTCATTTTCAACTTTAAGTGTTTATTTTGACATTTCTAGACCTACTCAAGAATTATCAATAGCGAGGGATTCTTTCAATACTTTATTCCATTACCAAAGGTTATGTACATTGACAAAAACATTGATAAGAGAAGTCAAAAGTACATCATATATTACAAGAAAATGTTATAATACAAGCTATCAAGAAAATACTATGTCAAAAGCTGTCACACTATCTTTTTGTCATCTTTATAACCTTGGATGCTACTAGACCTACCATGAATATCTAACACTCCAAGATATCATCAAATACAAGTTCTATTAAGTATGTCTCAGGTGCTTAGATTTTCATGGGGTCATGGTAATTTCAGTGGTTGCAATCATTCAATCTCTGGTATAGGTTAATAATGGATCAGACGCTTCTTAGGAAGCATTCTTCGTAATGTTATTGAAATGCATTGCCTACTGACTTCTGGTATATAATGTTTAGCAACATCAGTTCCAATTCCTTGTAAGACTAGGACTGATCCTTGTGGAAAGGGGATTTGGTAAGAACACGGAACTCCCTGGTCCTATAATTTGGATTTCTTTTCCAAACATGATAGCACATCTATTTAATAGTGATAGTGTGAAAAAAATTCTTTCAAAATCATGATTGTCAATATGTGGTAGGATGCAATCCCTTTCCTTATAAATGTTGATAATACAACTATCAGGAATACAACTGGGTGGCATTATATCTCAAGCTACCAGTCGCTTAATAATATGAATGATTATAATGGGCATTAGGTCTACCCATTTATATCGTAAGATTCTCGGAGGATTCCCATCTCTGTCTTTGGCATAGTTGTAACAACATCCATATTGAATAGTTATTCGCCCTTTTCCTCGTATTCATTTGTTAGATTATGAGTTTGTCCTCTATTCCAACTTTCCGGCCTGACCTCAGTCATGTGCTTCCATTACATGTTCAACTATGGTTGCTTGTTCATCTTCATCAAAGGCCTTGGTGACCAATTGTATACCTTCAAGTATATTAATAGTTTGACCATTGATATACCTGAATTGTTCAAAATAATGTCATTTAAAAGTCTAGAAACGTTTCAATTATTATTCAGAAATAATCTGTCTTTCAGTTGGTTCTTCTGACGTTGTAAGGTCAAGTACCGATACATATGGAGCTGGTGCAAATATTGTTCTCTCTATTGCTTCTTCTTCAGGATCTAAATTCTCTACTCCTATGATAGGATATACCTCTCCAAGTGTATATTCAGGGATTGGAAATTCAAATCAAACTGTATCTTCCTCCATAGGTTTCGTTTTTTTTTTTTGTTCTTTTTCTTCAAGTCATTTCAATCATTTATTCTGGTTTTATCTTTTAGTCCGAGTCAATCCAGCTATCAATTTATTGACACCTGCAACAGATGCTTCTACTATTCCATGAGCTGTTGTGACTACTACTGAGTTTAACCTTCCAAAGTCAAGTTTTCATTTCTAACCCATTAGTTTGCCTTTTTCTTTAATAATGTCCTGTCATCAGACTTTGAAATCTAATAAGGGAAATTTCCATTCAGCTTCTTCTTTATTTAAAATGGACAGAAATGGCCCCTTATACTGTAGTTCAACCTGTGTCAGATCAAAATAGAAATGGATTATTGGTCCTTTCTCAATGCATCAGCGGTCCATTGCCAAAAACACACCACTTCTAAAAGTAAACAAAAGTTTTTTGTTCGACATTTTCTTGCATGCAATAGGTTAATGGAAACATATCAGGCCAATTTTTGATTTGATTTATCAAATTTAAAATTTATTTAATTTATTGTTAAGAAATGATGTCCACAAAAACATTTTATATGAACAGAAAGAAAAGTTCCAAAAAGGTCATTGATCATCAGGAAATTCATTTGTATTTTCATTATTGTTTTCCTAGTTTACAAATAAGTCATCATTTTTTATGTCGCATAATATTTTTTCAAGAACTGCCCATTGATTGGGGGTAAGAATCTTTCTCCTTGACAATCTACTAACTGGTAGGATCCTCCTGAATATCTCTTTTCAACAACATACGGGCCCTCCTACATTGGTTCAAATTTTCCACTTATTTTTTGGTGAGCAAGAATAGGTCTTCAGAGAACTAAGACTAATTCACCGATTTGAAATGTCCTAGAATGAACCAATTTTTCATGGGCCCGTATCATTTTTACTTGGTATAATTCAAGATTTTGTTGGGCTTGTAGACGCTTGCCTTATAAGTTTTCAAGTTCCTAAAGTCATAATTTTGCATTCTCTTCTTCAGTTATCTTATTTATAACTCTAGCTCTAAGAGAATGAAATTGCACTTTAAGTGGTAGCACAACCTCATAACCATATACCAAAGCAAACACTTTTGACCGTGTTGAAGTTTGGTATGTAGTTCTATAAGCCCATAAAGCTTCAATTAATCGCTCATGTCACTGTCTTAGATTGTTAATTAATGTCTTTTTTAAAATTTTTACCAACATTTTTTTGAAGGCTTCACCTAAACCAATGGCTTTAGGGTAATAGATTGTTGAATATCTCTTATTTTTATATTTTTGAATGACAGTCCATTATCTGATATGACACTTCGAGGAACTCTGAATCTGTGGACAATATGTGTCTTGAAGAAATAGAGCACTTGTTCTGCCTGGACTTCTTTGAGTGGTATTGCTTCCGCCCAAAATGAATCAATGGCCTTTAGAAAATGGAGGGTCTATAGGGTTCATTATATATGTACCCCAACATTCAAATGACCAAGATGTAATTCTTCGATGTAGTATATTTGGTCATTGATGTAAGACCACTCTATGTACTTGAAATTAATGACATTTCCTTGTAGTTTCAAGACAGTCGGTCATCATTGTTGGAAAGTAATATCCCATTCTTTTTATTTTCATCTTCATTTTAGATCCAGATTGGTGTGCACCACACAGACCTGAATGAACTTCTTTAACTATCTCGTTAGCCTCATAATGGTTTAAACATCTTAACCACAGTTGGTCAAAAGATCATCGGTAAAGAATATCATTTACCAGAGCATAAGACAATGTTGTTTGTTTAATTTGAGTTGCAATAAAACTATCTTCGAGCAACCTTCTGGTTTGTAAATATTGAATAATTGTTTGTAGCCAATCATTCTCTTCTTTTTCGATTATTGTCACTGCCGTATCTTCACCAACTTTATGTAGATTGTCAATGTCAATTTGAAGGATAACTTGTCGTCCTTTTACAAAAATAAAAATTGCATCTTATTCTGGGCAAGAAAATTCTTTTGCAAGCTTAATCAAGGCATCTGCTAGAGAATTATCTCATCTCAGAACTAAGAAGAACATTACATTTGAAATTTGCTGAAGCAATTTCAGAGTGTAACAAAAATATTGTTCAAGTTATGGTTTTAGAGTCTTGTATTTGTCTGCAATTTGATTAATGATTAATTGAGAGTTTCATATACGTCGATATTTTTAATTTCCATTAATATTGTCAATTCTAGATTGGTTATTAGAGCTTTATATTTAGCTTCATTGTTTGTGCATGGCTCGGTCAAATGATAGGAAAACAACATCATTTGTTTCTATGGATTAATGAAAATTAATCCTATTATGCTTTGCCAGATATAATTTTCTGTTTGGCTTTGTTTTTTCGAGCAGTTGATGCTCCATCAAAATATAATTTCCATCGTTGTATATCAGAATTTTTAATTCTAACACTTGCTCATCGAGTAAATCATCATTAAGAGGAGACCCAGTCAGTATTGGATGTGCTGCTAAGAAATCTGCCAAAATATGTCATTTAACTGCATGTAGCGGTACAAATGTTATATTAGATTGGAGCAATATCATTGCATATCTTGCTAATCTTCCAGAATGTGATGGTCGAGTCGTTAGATATTGTAACGGGTTAACTCTTGAGATAAGAGTTACCTTATGTGATAACATATAATGTCTTAGCTTTTGAACTATAAAGATGAAAGCTAAACAATGTTTCTCAATTGCAGAGTATTTTATTTCAGTTGGAACTAAGCAACAGTTTAAATAATATAACACATTTTCTTTTCCCTCATTGTTTACTTGAGCTAGTAATGCTCCGAGGGAATTGTCCAATGCTGTGGAGTAAAGGATTAGAGGTCTTCCTAACACAGGGGCTGCTATAATAGCAGGTGTTGTCAAATATTATTTGATATTTTCAAAGGCATGTTGGCATTTTTCATCCCACATAAATTTGGTATCTTTTCTGGTTAAGGCAGTAAGAGGTTAATGATGCACAAAAATATGTTGAAATTTTCATATATATTTTGTACTCATTTTTTGTGATATTGCACTTTAAAGGAAGGTATTTATCATGTTTTGTTGCAGATATGACAATTTTAGGCAATGAAAGCAAAAAGAAGCAATAATGAATGAATTTGGAGCTAAAAAGGCAAAAAACAAAAAAAATTATTCTTGCGCCAACGACACCGTTTTCCAGAGAGCATCAAATATTACGCGCGATAGACCGTCGACGGCATCGAATGTTGGTGGAGGCCAAATTCAATGTATTTGGACAACTTTTGGAGGGATTCTTGAGGCATCTCTTGGGGAATTCGTCCCTAGGTTATTTCAAAGAAAATTTAGCACCATAAATGGTGGTGTGAGTCGAGTAGATTATTGTGTGAGTGTTTTATGAGTAGAGGGGAAGTGTGTGTAGAGAGTTTAGAGTATAGGGTTTGGTGTAAAAGTATTGTTTTGTAAGTGATTCTTCTTAGAACAGTTGTAGGAGGAGAGCGAAAGTGAGAGATTATTTCTTTCCTACTATTTTAAATAGAACTCTGTATTGTTGTGAAGACAGAAAGAGATTCAAAGGAACTTCAAGGGATTTTCTTGGGGAAGAATTTGAGATAAGTTGTTTTACTTATTATTGTTTGTATGACTTTGCTTTTAAATATAAAATCTTTGTTTTGTTGTATCTTTCTTATGAATTATGAGTAGATTTCTTCATCTTTCTCCTTACAATGATAAATAGTGAAGTGATGATTTGGACTGGATGCGTCGTAAGAATTTTAAGAAATTGTGATGCTTTTTCACTTCGTACTTCCTTTACATTTCAACCTATCAAACTGAATTATTAAAATATATTGTGAAACATACGATCCGAAAGGACTACGCGTTCTACAACAAAAGTGAAGATTACATTCAATGTCCATGAATGAGGGATTTAGTTCAAGGGGGTTGGGTGCAAATAAGTAGGGAAATATGGTTTATTGGGCATAGAGTTGGAGATTTTAGGATGACAGACTAAAATCCTTAATTTGGTCCTAGTTTTTGGAAACTAAAGTGAGAGTTAGCCTTCAGGGGAAGGAAAGTGGGAGTTCTGGAGTAAGAGCCAGTATCATCCCAGCCTAATCACAGATTTAGAGACTAAGCCTAGGATTAGCCAATGTTCTTTATAGCACTAGGAAGAGGATAAAGAATAGGAATGCTCTTATTTAGCACAATACAAGATTTTCACTAATTTTTTTCATTCACTCATCATAATATCATTGTAAGGAGGAGGACACTTTCACAAAATCTGAACCTTTCAATACAAAACTTAGTGGAGTGGTAGTTAACTTTAATTTGAAGTTTAAAAAATACTTCAGTGATCTTAAAATCTCTGGCATCTTTAAACTTGAGTAACTTTAGTATTTAATTTACGTGCTTTGTAATTTGAATATTAGATTTATGTGCTATGCTTTAAAGCTTTGCTTCCTCCCTGTGGGATCGATAACCAGGACTCCACTAGAGCCCGATATCACTTGAGAGATATGTATACTTTTGTATAGATTGGTTGCTTTCTTATTAGATTGATTATACTTTGTGACTGAAATGAAAATACTTATTAAATACTTGTTTAAGATAGCCGCGATCAAGTTTTGGCGCCGTTGCTGGGGAGGCAATAGTAAATTTAGTAGTAACTGAAAACCTTTGTTTCATAATTTGCAATTGTGGCAGTTTACTTGCTTTTAAGTGTGCTTACTGTAGAGCATACCATTAGAAAAATTTGAAAACAACAAAAATAATCTAAAAATTTGAACAAAATGGCGAACAATTTAGATAATCAAAGAAATAAAAATGAACATCAACTTAGACCTTTAAGAGATTATGCTAACCCTGTAGCAGGTGAAATTCACTTAACTATTCAAAATCTTGATTTAGCTGCTAATTCATTTGAGCTTAAACCGCTAAAATCCAAATGATTCAAAATAATCAATTTGGTGGAACAGTGAATGAAGATCCTAACTTACATCTGTCGGCACATTTTTAGGTTGTGTGTTTTATTTTGAAAAGGGGGTCGCCTAACAGAAGTTGTCGGTGAATTTTTAATTTAATTTAAATAAATAATTTTGAAAAGTAGTATTTGATTTTGAAAATAATTTTAAATTTGAAGGTTTTAAGA